>JAKUCM010001766.1:0-101903 GCA_023374145.1 Lepidium sativum
AAAGATTCAAGGGGCGAGAGAGATTTCTGTTATTGCTGATTGCACTCCTGATATTAGTCATCATGAACAAATGACACTTATCCTTCGATGTGTTGATGTTTCACCACGTTCGGCTAAGATAGAAGAATTTTTTCTTACATTTTTGAAGTTGATGATACATCCAGTAAAGAGCTTTTTAGTGAGATTCAGAAGGTGTTGGTTGCTCTGAATTTTAAGTATTGATGATGTGAGAGGACAAGGATATGATAATGGATCCAATATGATGAGAAAACATAAAGGAGTACAAAAGTGATTTATTGACGTGAACCCACGTGCCTTTTATACACCATGTGGTTCTCATAGTCTTAATCTTGCTCTTAGTGATATGGCAACCACTTCTCAAAAAGCCATTCATTTTTTTGGGATAATTCAGCGAATTTATTGTCTATTTGCATCTTCGACTAAGCGATGGAAGAATTGGAAGATGTAGTGGGAGGTTTGTCAGTTAAAAATTTATCGCAAACTCGGTGGAAGAGTCATGTTGAATGTGTCAAGGCAGTAAGATTTCAAGATCCAAAAATAAGAAATGCTCTTATTCATATAGCAGAAAATAGTGATGATCCAAAAGTCCAAAATGATGATGAGTGTCTTGAGACAAGTGAAACAAATGGGATTGGAAATTATGAATTTTTACTCGCTATGGTGATTTGGTACAAAATTCTCTTTAAAGTCAACAACGTAAGCAAGAGTTTGCAGTCAGAATACATGAACATTGAAGTTGCATTTTTCGAGTTAAAGGGACTTGTTTCTTTTTTCCAAAATTATAGAGATAGTGGCTTTGAGAGTGCAAAATCAGATGCTAAAGTAATTACAGAATCTATGGAAATTGAAGTCATATTTTCAACAAAGGAAAAACGTGTTATCAAAAGAAAAAGAAAAATTGGTGAAGAATGAGAGATACTTGATGAAACTATTAATTTATCTCGAGAAGAGAGATTTAGAATAAAGTATTTCTACCAAGTCATGGATCACACTCTCTATTCTCTTAAGACAAGTTTTCAGCAATTTCAAAAGTACGAACAAACCTTTGGTTTCCTATTTGATTTAGAAAAACTGAAGTCAGCAAGTGATGATAACTTGAAGACATCTTGTACCAATTTTGAAGTATTTTTAAAACATGGAAATCATTCAGATATTATAGGAGATGAGTTGTATTTTAAACTAAGAGTTCTGAAATATGTTTTGCCAGAGGAATACAATAAACACGTTGAAGTGTTGAACTACTTGAAAGGAATGGAAGATTGTTATCCAAACTCATGGATTGCTTATCCAGTTTCGGTTGTTTCAGCTGAAAGAAGTTTTTCAAAATTAAAGTTGATCAATTCTTATTTGTGATCAACTATGTCACAAAAAAATATTAAATGGTTTAGCAATCATATCTATAGAAAGAGATCTAGTTAGAAATTTAGATTATGAGAATTTGGTAAAAAAGTTTATTGAAACAGAAATAAGAAAAATATGTCTTAATCATTTTTTTTTTAAATTTTGTTTTGGTTTATCAATATAATTTTTCTTAATTATATTATATTTATATTATAAAAATCTCTTTTACTAAAGTTCGCTTTAACCCTCTTTAATATTAGGCACAACACTGTCACAAGAAACATATTAAATATTTATTTTATGGGAGTATCATGAAAAATTAAATAGTGTGTAGAAGATATCATACTTTTTAATTTTTAATTAATTAGATAAAAACAAATTATTAAAAATATGTCACTAAATGTGAAAATGGCCGGTTGAAAAGTCTGAACTTACAAGCAAAGTTATAATCTTACATCACACACTTTTCTTTTAAATGTCTTTGTCAATTACTATTTCTTTTAGTTAATTATTTTCTTACATCTTAGATAACTTACATCAAATGTTAATGGAATTATAGGAACAAATACTCTAATGAAAAAAGTTGAGAACTGTTGCATGCAGACCCCACATGTTCTATCTTTGACTATTTCCTAATCGTCTGCTGTTCTGTTCACTGTCTCTTTAAGATTTGCTTAACTAAATCCATATGGACGGCTCAGATCTTCTGCCACTATGATCCTCATCACTATGATCCTCATCACAAGTGCTATGTATTCGTCACCTAATGGCTAAAATTTATTGGCAAAGTGGATCTTGAACGTCAATTCAGAGAATTGAGTTATTTTTCAATAATTTCTGGTTTTCTCCAAGTTTATGGGAAAACAAAAAATCAATTTTATGTTGTAAAATCATTTGTTATTCGGTAAACTTAATCAGTAAAACTTACTCAGTTTTGTTATTAGATTTGTTATGGTATTAAAGCGAAGATTATGAAATTTCTCTTCAAAATCTCATCCCTTCATTAATTGTCAATGGAAGAGGAAGATATTCGTGTTCCAGAACCAAAGGTTTAATGCGCACTCATTCCTAATTTGGTGACAGTGTCATCGTATACGCTTCTAGCTCCGATAGCCTAGACGCTTTAATATCTCCAATTATGTTAAACAGAGAAAATTATGGTGTATGGTCAGTCGAGTTTTTGAATGCTTTGCAAGCGAAGAGGAAGCTCGGCTTCATTAATGGATTTTTGACCAAGCTTATGGTAACATATCTTGACTATGACAATTGGATTACGGTGAATTCAATGATTGTTGGGTGGATAAAAGCATCAATAGAACCAAAGGTAAAATCAACTGTAACGTTCATCTCTGATGCTTATCAACTCTGGAATGAACTTAAACAAAGATTCTCAGTGGAAAATACTTTGCAAGTTCATCAAATCAAAGAATGGTTGGTTTCTTGTAAATAGAATGGAAAATTTGTGATTGAATACTATAGAAGATTATGTTCATTGTGGAAAGAACTGCAGATGTATCGACCTATTTCTCTTTGTACATGTGGTGTTAAATCTACAATTTCAAAAGAAAGAGACGAAGAGAAGCTTCATCAGTTTGTTATGGGGCTTAATGACAGTAGATTTGGTAATGTTTCAACTTCGATTATAGATCCTGATCCATTTCCTTATCTCGCTGAATCATAGGATAATCAGAGAAGGACGTAGAATCACTTTAATCACTAAGCGTGACTACTAGCAAAATGTTGTTGGTTTTGTTGTTCGTGGAGAGTCACAACATGTACTGAAGAAAGATCCACAGATTTCTGACAAAAATGATTCTTTTATACTCAATAATCACAATTCAACTTGTATTCACTATGGTAGATTTGTTCACAATAAACGTGACTGTTGGCACTTGGTAGGATTTCCTGACTGGTGGATTGAGAGAGCTAGCAAGCAGGATCAAGCTAAAACTGGAAAAGAGAAAAGCCAGCAGAGTTCTCGTGACAAAAAGCTAATGAGTAATGCATGGACTGCTCATGCCACAAGCTCAAATGGTTATTCTTTTCCATAATTAACAGTAGAATAGTGGAAAACTTTGCAAACTCTTCTCAATAAAAAGCAAAATACAGTGAATCCAGACAAATTGGTAGATGAGAAAGGATTTGGAGATGTAATCATTTATTCTGGAGCCTCACATCACATGACAAGACACATTTATTTCCGTCACAACCAACAGAAAACTGCCCCATTTGCAATTTGTTTTGCAGATGGAAGCAAAACGTTTGCTTTCCATTCTGGCTCTCTTACTCTCTCCTCTTTATTTACTTTGTCTAGTGTTCTTTTAGTTCATTCTCTGAATTGGACTCTTATTTATATATCAAAGTTACTTAAATAAATAGGTTGTGTAACTTTATTAACTGATGTAGTGCGTTTCTCGACAATGACGATTGGAGCAAGTAGAGAGCATGATGGAGTCTACTATTTGTGTTAAGATGGTGTCAATATATAGATACCTTTTGTGGACATGCTTTTTCCTCAGCTCTTTCTTATTTCCTATAACTTCAAAAGAGTCTAATTTCTCTTCTTCTTCTTTGTGTGATGTTTGTTTATGTGATAAGCAGACTAGAAATTCATTTCCTGACTGTATTAATAAAGAAAATATGTTTTTATATGATACATTGTGATGTTTGGGGTCCTTATAAAACTCATTTTTCTTGTGGTGCAATTTAAATTCTTAAAAATTGTTGATGACTGATCTCGTGCAGTTTGGACTTATTTCTTGTTGGCAAAGTCTAAAGTTTTAAGAGTCTTGAAAGATTTTATGGCTTATACCAAAAAAAAATTTTGAAGATCAGTTAAGATAGTGAAAAGTGACAATGGGTCCGAATTTATGTCAATGATTGATATTTACAAAAGTAAAGGTGTTGTTCATCAAACTTATTGCACCTACACTCCTGAACAAAACGGTAGAGTATAAAGAAATCATACACATATATTGAATGTCGCTAGAGCTTTACTTTTTCAATCTTCTCTTCCTATTATGTTTTAGGGTGAAGCAATTTTAA
This sequence comes from Lepidium sativum, assembly GCA_023374145.1. NCBI lineage: Eukaryota > Viridiplantae > Streptophyta > Magnoliopsida > Brassicales > Brassicaceae > Lepidium > Lepidium sativum. The sequence goes on from JAKUCM010001766.1 coordinate 4,408, forward strand.
CTACGGCTTACTTGATCAACTTGACTCCAACTTCTTTGCTTAGTGGGAAGTCTCCTTATGAAATCTTACATGGAAAGAAACCGGATTATAAACATCTTCATGTTTTTGGATCAACTTATTTTGTTCACTACCCAAAACCAAACAGAGATAAAAATATCCTTTTAGTAAAAAAGGATGGAGAGTCTTTGAAATATCTCTGAATAAATTTGTTGTGTCTCGTGATATTGTCTTTCGTGATAATGTTTTCGTTTTTAAAAATACAGATACCTTTGATGTCAATCAATATATAAATACAAATGTGGTGGGTGACGTTTGGTTACCTAACACAATCATATCAGTTCCTAGTTTTTCTAACAAAGGGAGTTTTTAGTGAAACATACCCGACTGCTACAAATCCTTCTACAAGTTTAAATTTCCCTACAAATAACAATTCTTCTAATGGTGTTTCTGCCATTACTGAAACGAGTTGTTCTCCTGCAGATCCAAGTTCTATGGCAACTAATTCAAATAATTTATGTTCTAGTTTAGTTCATTCTCCTAATTTGAATGAATCTTCTAATGTTTTTGTTGTACCAACAATTCCCCATATAATTGCTAATGATAATAATACTTGTTTTGCAGGTGTCAACCCATATACCTTTTGTAGACAATCAACAAGTGCCAGTTCTAAACAATGTAAAGGATTCAACTCTAGTTTTCTGAACACCTACTTTGAAACTAGTTTGTAAAATATCCAGATTACAACAACCTTCAGTTAGATTGAAGGACTATTGTCAATACAATGCTACATGTAATTCATCTCCTTCTAACAATACAAAAGAGGATACAAGTACATCTCTATACCCTTTAATTGTCTTTGTTCTGATGATAAAATGTCTTTGAGTCACATGAACTACTTGACAAAAATAATGGAGAAAGTTGAACAAAAATATTTTGGAGAAGTTGTACGTATTAAGATGTGGACCAAAATAGTCGCTTTTGAAGTTCAGAAAAATGGGATATTGTGGATCTTCCTCCGAATCGAGTTGCTTTAGGGTCACAGTGGGTTTACAAATCTAAGTAAAAAAGTGGAACAGTGGAAAGGCACAAAGTTCGTCTTGTGGTGCTTGGACATAATCAAGTGGAAGGAGAGGACTACTCAGAAACTTATGCTCCGGTTGTCAAGATGACAATTGTTCATTCTCTCCTTCGTTTGGTAGCAGCTCAAGGATGGGATATATTTCAAATAGACATGAACAACGTGTATCTACATGGAGATCTGAAGAAGAGGTGTACATGAAGTTGCCTCATGGTTTTTGACATTCTCATCTAAACAGGATTTGCAAGTCTTCACAAATCTCTTTATGGATTAAAGCAGGCTTCGAGATGTTGGGTTAAGAAATTGTCTGATTCGTTGCTTTGTTTTGGTTTCACACACTCATATGATGACTATTCATTCTTCTCATACACGAAGAATGATAAATAGATCAGAGTGTTGGTTTACGTTATGATCTCCTGATAACAAGGAATGATAAGTAATTTGTTCAGAAGTTTAAAGACTATCTTAGCAGCTATTTTTCCATGAAAGACTTGGAGAAGATAAAGTACTTTCTCGGCATGGAACTGAGCAAATGAAAGGATGATATTTTTCTTTCACAAAGGAATTTCACTCTCGATATTATTTTAGATTGTGGCTACTTGGGTTCGAGACTTGTTTATACTCCTCTCGAACAGAACGAGAAACTTGTTGAATATGATGGCTCTTTGTTGTTTGGTCCTACAAAATATAGACGACTTGTTGGACGTTTAATTTACTTAACTAATATCAGACTTGATTGCAATTATTAAGTTCATATTTTATCTCATTTTATGCATAATCCAAGAGAAACTCATTGGAGTGCAACTTTGAGAGTAGTAAAGTACTTGAAAGATCACCAGGTACAAGAATTCTTTTAAAATATGATCCAGACCTTTCTTTGACTATTTGGTGCGATTCAAATTGGACCTCATGTCCTTTTACTCATTGATATTTGAGTGCATATGTTGTGATGATGGGTGGTTCTCCAGTCCCATAAAAATGAAGAAACAAGACACGATTTCTCATTTACCTGCTGAAATGGAGTATAGAGCAATGATAGCTACTCCTTGAGAAATAAAATGGTTCACACGTTTATTGACAAAACTAGGTATTCCTTCAACAACTCTAGTTTGTCATTTTGTGATAATAAGGCTGCAATTCATATTGCTTCAAATCCTATCTTTCACGAGAAGACTAAGCATATGATATCAGACTGTTATTTAGTTAGACATGCAGTAGAAGCTGAAATAATCAGCTTGCAACATGTGGGTACTAAAAAACAACTTGCAGATATAATGACCAAAGCTTTGGGTAGGGATTAGTTTCAGACTCTTTTGGCCGAGTTGGGCATTCAGAACGTCCACGTTCTAACGTGAAGGGGAGTATTGGCGAAGTGGACCTTAGGCGTGGAGTCAGAGAATAGAGTTATCTCTCAATCAATTTTGTGTTGTAAAATCATTTTCCACTCGATCAAATCATGATCTATATTCTCTAAGTTAATCAATCAGTAAAACTTAGGGTTGGCTCAGTGGAGAGGGCGAACAATGCGACCGCCTTGAACCCACAAGCTTATTCTATTTTTATTTTAAAATTTTCATATATTTTTTATTTGTTTTTTGTTTTGTTGACATAAAAATATATATATTTAAAAAAGGAAATGACCCAAAATTTCTTTTTAAAACATAAGAAAATGTGTGATTTTGAGATAATAAAAATGTCGTTGACAAAAAAAAACACAAAAAAATGCCAAAAATATTTTACAAATAGGAAAGGACTGACCTAAATAGTAAGATTATCACTCTCTCGTTTTACTGTTTTGGATGACACTTTTAATGCATTATTATTTTGGTCACATTTTCAGGATATGGATCCAGATTTAGCGATGGAAACAAATTCGGCAAAGATGGTTCGCCGACCTTTGTTTCAAGAGGCGACGTGTCCGGAAGTGGACGATTCAGGAGCAGATTTGGCTGAAACTTCACACCTAAACGCCGAGAGGCAAATGTTAGTCTCGGCTGAAGTGGAGAATGTTGATGCATTGGGAGTTACTTTGAGGCAACAGAGTACTGCTGTGGATGGAGACATGGTCGCAAATATCGAGGAGGACTTTACAGACTTGGTGACAGCGGCGGTATTAGTGGAATTGGATTTGGCTGCTGATTTTCATAGTCAACAGGAGTTGACAGACCTGAAACAAGTTAACTTCCACGCAGAGTTGGTGGAAAGAGTACAATCTGCATAAGTGGTAAAGAACCGGAAGTCCAAAGCGGTAATTGGAAAGATGGCATCTCGAAACACGACACCATTACGGAGTATTAATGCGAGGAAATTGGTGTTGGTAGGTACAATGTCGCCTAGGAAGACGCCTAAGACTCTAAATCCCAAAGAGGGTAAGGCAAAGGAGCAAGAAAAAGGCTCTATGAAGGATATTTTATGATTTTAAAATTGTTATGGTTGAATTGTGAGGGATTAGACAATAAAATTACAATGAGTTATTTGAGAGACATTTGGAAAACATGTAAACCAAATTTTTTATTTTTATCAGAAACAAAGAATAAAGTACCTTTTCTAGAAAAAATACAATCACATTTGGGTTTTAATAATTTGACTACAGTTGAACCAATGGGAGAAAATGGAGGTCTGGCTTTATTTTATAATGATAATTATAATGTTACAATTAGTTATCAGAATAAAAAATTAATATACATATCATTCGATATTTTTGGTCAAAGTTCATTTGTTACATTTATTTATGGTGAACCCACAAAGATAAGACGATCATATGTCTTGGAATGGCTCACAAGGATGAGGATTCCCCAATCGGGCCCATGGATAATTAGTGGCGATTTTAATGAGATAATCGAAAATCATGAAAAACAAGGAGGTGTCTCCAGAACTATATCCTCGTTTATGAGTTTCAATCATATGCTGAGAGATTGTGATTTTTTGGAATTTCCAAAAAAGGGAATATTTGGTCATGGAGTCTGTAATACCGGGATCATTCACTGTGTTTTAGATTCGCGTCAACCTATTTTTCAGACCTGTTTACAAGTTCTGGTATTGATGAGGTTGACATAGTTGATGTTCATAGTAGGGTCACGGATTTGGATAATCAGTTATTAATTAGACCAGCTATTAAAGAAGAAATAAAAACAGCGTTATTCCTAATGGATCCGGAGAAAGCACCGGGGCTGGATGGAATGACTGCTGTGTTTTTCCAGCATCCCTAGGAGATGGTTAAGGGCGATTTATTGGGTGTAGTGAATAATTTTATACAAACTGGGGTATTCGATAAAAGTTTGAATAAGACCAATATATGCCTAATTCTAAAGGTCCCTCGGCCAACAAGAATGATCGAATTTCGGTCCATTAGTTTATGTAATATTGGATATAAACTAATAGCGAAGGTATTGTGTTTAAGGCTCAAAATGATTTTGCCTAAAATTGTGTCGGAAACCCAGTCGGCTTTTGTTGTCGGGCGGTTGATTTTCGATAATATACTGATTACCCAGAAGATGGTACATGCGTTAGGAACAAATAGTTCGGTCAGTGGAAATTTCATGGCCATAAAGACTGACATGAGCAAAGCTTATGATATAGTGGAATGGAGCTTCTTAGCGGCGCTTATGACAAAATTAGGTTTTTGTGCTCAATGGATTAAATGTATTATGTGGTGCATTACTACTATCGAGTACGTGGTATTGCTTAATGGAATCCCTGGTGGACACATTGTTCCTCATAGAGGAATACTCCCGGGTGATCCCCTGTCACCATTTTTATTTATACTGTGTACTGAAGTTCTAATCGCCAAAATGAAAAAGGCAGAACAGAACCGCATAATTACAGGTATAAAAATTGGAAGAAATTGCCCGGTGATTTCTCATCTCCTTTTTGCAGATGATACTCTGTTTTTTTGTCGGGCTAATCAAGCGGAAGCACAACATATGCGATAAATTTTGGAAGAATATGAGTTACTCTCGGGGCAGAAAATAAATTTTGACAAATCTTCAATCCAATTTGGTAAGAAGGTTGATCTGGAAGTCAAAGTACAAATCCAGCAAATTTTGGATATTCCAAAGCTGGGCGGAATGGGGATGTATTTAGGCCTACCGGAAAATATAGGCGGCTCTAAAGCAAAAGTGTTTGCATTTGTTGTTGAGAAGTTGAAGGCAAGGGTTGCCACTTGGTCCAACAAATTTTTATAAAAGGCGGGTAAGGAAATTCTAATTAAGTCTATCCTTACGACTATACCAATATATATTATGAGTTGCTATCGAATTCCAAAGTTTATGTTGCAGAAAATACAGTCGACAATAGCCCATTTATGGTGGGTAAGTTCGAGTAATAGTGGTAGTATACATTGGAAAAAGTGGGATGTGTTATGTAAGCCCAAGACAGAAGGGGGCTTGGGCTTTCGAATTTTAGAAGATTTTAATTTCGCTATTCTGGCAAAACAGATCTGGCCTCTTTTGGTATTCTCAGATTCGCTTTTGGCAATGGTATTAAAAGGGAAATACTATAATGATGAGAGTCTAATGAAGGTTCAAGCATGGCCTCTGGCGTCGTACGGCTGGTGTAGTATTATTTATAGTCGTTCTTTGGTTCTTAAAGGTTTAATTAGGAAAATAGGGGACAGTAAGCAGATTAAGGTATGGAAAGATTCGTGGATTTCGGATGTCCAGCCACGACCTGCTATCTGGTCGGATCTATATGTATTCTCGGATTTAACAGTTGATCAATTTATTGATAGGCGAACTGGTAAATGGAATGAGAGTTTAGTTCGTCAATATTTTGACCCGCGGGATGTGCAGTTGATACTAGTAACCCGTTTACTGAAAATTCATCGGGTAGATTATTAAGGATGGCACTACACAACATCAGGACGTTATACTGTTAAATTAGGCTACCAGTTGGCTAACAGAGAAGCGGAGGGAGATAAGTGCCTTTTTGGTCCCTCTTTTAATATGTTATATACGAGGTGTTGGCATTACCACCAAAAATAAAACACTTTATTTGGTAAATACTGTCAGGATGTACGGCTGTTCTCCAAAACCTAGTTAAACGGGGGTTGGGGCGTGATGCTAGATGTCAGCGTTGTGGGGCGGAGAGTGAGACAATTAATCATGTACTTTTTGAGTGTCCGCCGGCAATTCAAGTTTGGGCATTATCGATTATCCCATCTAGACTAGGGTTGTTCCTGGTTCAGTCAGTATGGTATAACCTAGATTTTCTGTGTAATTGAATCCAAATCAGGTAGATTCTGAAATATTCTCATGTATCATTTGGCATATGGAAAGCTCGAAATGGATTTTGTTTTACACAAGCGGACCTAGATCCTCGAGTGGTTTTGGGACGGGCACAATCTGATTATATAGAATGGACTGTGGCCTGTACGTCTACTACGGATACGCGTAGATTATGCATATCCAGGATTGATTCGTCTAAGTCGCCAAGGATATTCACTACCACAGCTAATCTCAGTTTCACAGGCTACAAATGCTATGTGGATGCGTCCTGGAAAGACGCTGGCCTTTACACAGGGGTCGAGTGGGTCTACTTTCCAGATTCAGTGGAAGAAGTTTGTTCGGGATCATGACGAATTCATCAGTGTTTATCAGCCCTGCATGCGGAGATGGAGGTCGTGATCTGGGCGATGGAGGCGCTAGTGGAGCTTCAGATACAGGAAATGGAGATATTATCGGATAGTGAGATAGTATACCACATCTTATAGTCCCCAAAGTAGTGACTGACGTTCCTACCGTATCAGGTAGAGTTTCGGCGACTTTCGACTAGGTTTTCTTTCTTTCTATTATCTCGAGAGTCTTAAATTATAAAGCAGACGCCCTTGTCAAAACAGGTTTTGTGTCTGATTTATAATTTGGGACGGACTATTTTTTAAGTTTGTTTTTGTGACTTGTTGCTGTAAAAAAAATCATCGACTGTTTGTAGTTGCGCAAATCCTGTATATCGTAACGGCGTTAATTGTTATAACTTTAAGGTCGTTAGTTTCTCTTCTGACCAAACCGCACGTAAAATCTACAAGACTTAAATGCCACGTAGGATCTCCGACCAAAGTGTTCCCATGCTGTACGACTTCCGAATATTTATTATTTTCTTCTAAATTTTTTTGAAAAAACAAAAATATCCTAAAAAAAGGCAGAGTGGGTATAATTCCAGGAGACAAAAAAATAAAAATCAAGGAGACAAGAAGTAAAAGTCTAGTAAGAAGATTAGTTATTAAAAAAAAATCTAATGGTTTAAATATCATTTCTATGGGAGCCCAGAGTCTTCGAAAGCAGGAACAGGTCAGCGTCAATTTTAATTTTTTTTCTAGAGCCGGTCCTAACACCTACTTGATTTTTTAAAAAAATATATAAATACAACTATTTATATTTTAATATTGCCATTTCTCACCTATCCTATTAAATTCTAAATACAGACTTGTAAGAGAAAGATCAAGTGGTTAGAGAGATATAGACTCCGTATCGACGAAGAAGCACATGAATTGTCCTGGTTTTCTTTTTTATGATTAATAAATTTCTCCTTGAACATCTGAAGAAGAAGAAAGATAAAAGAGTGATTTTTGAGCTTTTAAGGCTTATTATCTGAAACAAAGAGAGAAGAATTGAAGAACAGAAGAAGATGGAGTTATCTGATTGCTCTAATGAATATGAGAAGCTTGTTGTTCGGATGAACATGCCCAGGTATTTTAAAATAAATCTTAGAACTCTTTTATAAATAAAATTATATCACAACAAAAAATTATCATCTCCTATGAAGAAAGACATTAAAATCTTGGCCTTTTTCTAAAAATAACATTAAAATCTTGTTCCGAATTCCAAATAACCATTTTTTCTCTGTAATCCTTCAAAAACTTGATTTCGTCGAAAATATATCCTAGAATCATTTTTCTATGTTCGTTTTATATCTGATTTCATAATTAAAAAATAGTTATCATGTTGAAACAATTAAGGTTTAAGAATTTTGATGGAATAAAAAAAACTCGAAAATTCATGGAAGGATTTGTTATTCCCTGACCGTCATGTGTTAGTGTAATATAAACAAGTCAAATAAAATGACAAATTGAATAGAATTTTATAAATGTTTGGTTGTTTGATTCATAGAAAAGAGTCACTGTCTTTTGGGTCACTTGCAGGGTCGTAATTGACAACGCTGTTTGCCCTAATTCAACTGTCGTCAAGGTTTGTACCCTCACGCAACCTTCCTCTGTTTCTTCCATTTTTTTTACTTTTCTTTTCTTTTTCCTTAATTTGTTTATTTATTGGTTAGATTGATAGCGCAAGAAGCCCTGGGATATTGCTTGAATCTGTTCAGCTTCTTACCGATTTGAATCTGTGGATCAGAAAAGCTTACATTTCCTCTGATGGGAGATGGAATATGGACGGTAATTATACCGAATCTTACGTTAATTTCACTAATTAAGGAAAGTAATTACTTGTTGTCTGATGTTTATTTTTGGTTTTTCAGTATTTCATGTGTGCGATCTTAACGGGAATAAATTAACCGACGAGAACTTGATTCGTTACATTGAGAAGGTAAATTAATTAATCTTTAATTTTACAATTAATTTTGTGAATGTTCTGACTCTTTTTTAAATATTTCACAGTCCATCGAGACGTCTCATTACCGTAAAACCGAAGGATACACTGGTTTAACAGCTTTAGAGTTAACCGGAACAGACAGAGTCGGTTTACTCTCAGAGGTTTTTGCGGTTTTAGCTGATCTTGACTGTGATATTGTTGAGGCTAAGGCATGGACTCATAACGGGAGGATTGCGTCGATGATGTATGTTAGAGATGGTAACTCCGGAACTCCGATCGACGGAGATTCCGAACGAATCCAACGGATTGAAGGACAACTACGTAATTTACTAAAAGCAGACGATGGTTATCAAAACGACACGAGGACATGCGTTTCATATGGAGGCAACACTCACATGGAGAGAAGGTTGCACCAAAGGATGTTTATGGACCGTGACTACGAGAGGAAGTTTGATTCAGAGGCATCTCCGGTCGTTACTGTTCAGAATCTTCCGAATCGTGGTTACTCTGTTGTGACTTTGCAGTGTAAAGATCGACTGAAGCTTTTGTTCGATGTTGTTTGCACATTGACGGATATGGCTTACATTGTGTTCCACGCCGCAATTCGATCTGTCGGAGAAATAGCGTTTTTGGAATTCTTTGTAAGACATAGTGATGGAAATCCGGTTAATTCAGAACCGGAGAGACAACGTTTGATCCAATGTCTACAAGCCGCAATTGAAAGAAGATCGGTTAAGGTGTGAAAATATGAATTTCTTCTGGTTCAACTATACTATAAAACCAATCAGTTTAGTAGGCTGAATTTTAAAACTTTTGCAGGGTGTGAGGTTGGAGTTATGCACAGTTGATAGAGCAGGATTGTTATCAGAAGTAACTCGAGTATTGAGAGAGAACGGATTAAGCATTGCTCGAGCCGACATATCGACTAAAGATGGTATAGCTAGGAATGTGTTCTATGTAATTGATGCAAACGGTAACCTAATAGATCCGGATATCATCAAATCGGTTAGAGCGAAGATCGGAATCAATGATTTAAGTGTTAAAAACTCGTTCCCGACTAGTTGTAGTCGAGAAGCAGTTGAGAAGGAACAACAAGAACCACAAGATTACTATGGACGCAATGGAGGAGGTACAATGTTAGTGTCACTTGGGAGTCTAGTGATGAGAAATCTATACCAATTGGGTTTGGTCAAATCATATTTTTAACCGGTTTACTAAGTAGGCCATGTATACCAATTCAATGACCCTCCCGGTTGAATTGGTGTATCTCGTTCAGATAGGAAACCGGTAAATGAATTTGGTTTGGAGGACAAATTTGTAGTTTTATGATTCCTTTGGAAGGTCTTATTGTACATAAAGTACAGTTAGTTAAGAATTTGGTGGTCGGTCTTCATGTTGGACCAATAGGTCGTAGAAGGATGTTAGGTTAGATCTTCTTACATTTATTTGTTTATCTGCAAATATTTATTTGGTTGTTATAAGATTAGTTTGCGAATAGTACAAATCAGTGTAATGTAAAAATAATTTATTGTTATGGGGTTAGATTTACGCAAAGAGACAAGCGGGTCCTACATGTATGAATTTTGTTGATTCCTTTTCTTTTTATAAGCATGCTTATTAAAAAAACCACTAAATTTCTTCAAGATGAAGATAAGCTTTACATGTGACTAAAATAAACAAAAAGTTTAAGAATATTATTTAAGAGAAATTGATAATTAAAGTTTACATTAAACATATTGGCTAAGGATATGTTTGCATGACGTATAATCCACGTGTTAATAGGGCATCTACAAATTTGCACAAACCTTTACTTCATTCAGTTTTATTGCTTATGGACCAAAAAACTTGGTAGTAATTTCTTAGAAATATGTGTACTTGTGAAGGTAAGAGAATCTAAGAAGAATCTTACTGTTGGCTTTAAATGAAAAGTTGAAAACAGCTAAGCACTGTTGACCAATAAAAGTGAAACACGTGACTTCTGAACTTACATTTGCACCAACCTGGTTCTCCTCACATGCGCCACATACCACCGCCGGTTACAGACGATTCCGCATTAATGCCTGAATTTCTACTGCAAATTTTAATGTAAAAGATATTATCAAATGAAAATGAAAAGTTTTAACATTTTATACATTTTTGGGTTGATTATTTATTTCTACCTCCATGCACCTAAACTTACAACTTCAGTTTAATTACACATAAAATTTAATTATAAAATCTAATTTCACCCATAACTAGATTATCGCTATTAAATTATACATAAACTATCAACATCAAGTGTAATTATACAAATCGCTTGTAATTTCATCCCTTTAATCTAAAAACTAATTCAATCAAAATCAATGACCCGTTTATACAAATTAACACGGTTGAAGAATACTATATCATAATTGTGATATAAGGGTCATAAATTGGTTTACGTTGCATTAATTCTTTGGCTTAAAATCATAATTAGAAGTGAAATTACTAGCAATATGTGCAATTACAATTAATGTTGATAGTTTGTATACAACTAAATAGAGATACTTTAATTAGAGGTAAAATTAGGTTACGTTAAACTTTGTATGCAATTAAACTGAAGTTGCAAATTCATGTACATATATGGTTATATCGATCGTGTGGGGTGAAAATAAATCGCCGACCCTACACGTGTGGACTGAGAGTCTCACATTGAAATGAGAGGTCTATAAGTAGAGCTTACAAGGCCCATATTAATAACATTGAGCCGTTTCATTAGTTTATCATAGTCTTGAGAGTTATAACAAATTGATTTGTCCAAACCAAACTGAAATGAGTTTTGGACAAATAGGTTCGGTTATTGATTTCAATTTCAGATAAATCAGTAAAAGATTAGGAGAAATTTTGGTTATGTGTTTGGTTCGATTCGAATCAAAATAACCAATCAGTTACCCGTTAACCAAAATTATAACCTAATAGATCCCGTCATCGCTTGATTCTCCTTTACCTTCCTCGATTTTCTTCTTTTTCTTCTTCCTCCATCTCCACTCGATTTTCATCAATCTTCACTCCTTTCTCCTTCTCCATTTCCATTTCCATTTCCATTTCCATTTCCATCTCCATCTCCATCTCCATCTCCATCTGATAACATGAATTTTAACCCTATATCCTACTACAAATGCACAACAAACAAAATAGTATTTAGGGATCGAATCCACGAAGACCAATTATCACACTAACGATTGAATTATTTAACTAGAGCTAAGTTGATGGGTATTTTGATTGGAATCGATTATAACTAAGAAATTTAATGTAAACAATATTTAGAAAACATCAAGCTTAGGGAGTTCATAAGGAAATCAAGGTTAGAATGAGGAATCTATTCAGGAAAGTTTAATACCGTTCTCGACTAAGAAATAATAATTGACTAACCCACTCTCGCAACGATAATCACTATGCTTAGATTCTAGAGATCCTAACTCTCGTTGGTTCTATAATTCTAACCATGCAGTATTAACAGTTCTTAAGTGTACACAACCCAACCTAGCATCAACTCTCGTTGGTAGTGAAGGAGTTGCTCACCTAGAAAGGTTCTGATTCTTATTAACCTTCTGGGATAATAACTAACCTAAGATCATATATTAGTTAGCTACTCTAATCTAAGCATCAACCATGTTCCTAGGCTGAGATTCCATATTTAAGACCTATTTGTTCCTCACCCTTATGCCCCTTGAGATCTTAGAATACCCTAAACTTGAATATGGACTACTCGGACATGAAAATACAGAACAACAACCAAGCAATTGTAAAGAATTTCATTAATAGAGGTTTACGAATTCTTCTCCAATGGTGTAGAGATCCAAATTCTTCTCCTCTAGCTTACAATAGAATTCTGTGTCTTTTACGTCTGCAAAAACTCTCCTAAAAACGTGTTTTTGACCTAATATATAGAGTAAATCGAACTGGTAATAAAATAAGGAAATCTGGTTTTCGCCTCGCAGGGTCATTGATCAATCGATCCTTCAACTGCTCGATCGATCAATGTTTCTTTATTCGATCGTGAAGCTTCCAAAAATCGTGCAAAGGATCATGCGTAACTTCTTCCTACATAGCTCTATCGATCTTTGGGTGCTCGGTCATGTAGTGGATCGTGCGCACGATATAGATGGATGGAGGTCGATCGTGTCAGGCATGAGAAGTCGATCAATGGAACGAGCGTAGTTTTCTCTTTCTAAAGTTGTGATCGATCGATCTTGGTGTTGATCGATCTATCCTTTATCTCGTAGTGGAAAATCCAAAGTTAAGCTCCAATCTTGCTCAGCATATGGAATCCAAAGTATCCTTGCGTTTTGTACCTGAAAGGACTCTAAAAACACGACAAATACTAAAGAAAACATAAGAATTAGTCAGTCATAAGTTGGTATAAACGAGGTATATCAACTCCCCCTGACTTGGCTTTTTGCTTGTCCTCGAGCAAATACACCGGAATCTAAAAGAAAGATATAAACTCAAGAACTCATTTTTCATAGGAATTTAACACCTCAGAACCTAAGGAAAGAACACTCGATTCATTCAACGAGAGAGATACCACCTTATACTTCCCCCAGACTTAACAACTAGTCCATCCTAACTCCAAAATCAGACCCAAAAGTTCTAGATCACGATACCAACCCCTCATGAGTCTAAGTGTGGTCTTATCCAGAGAATATCGATCAAAAAACACATGGACTCATTCTCAATACCATGTACCATCCATATTATGGTTCCTTTCCTCTTATTCTTTTCTTTTCAAACCGATTTTTCCCTACTTTTCAAGGGTATCATTGTATTTTTTTATCGACAGTTTTTCCTTTGTAATTTCAAAAGGTGTATAATACGGGTAGCTTCATTGGAGTTTTCTCTCAGTAAGCAAGTTAGTAAGGTAAAAAAAATTACGTCCTTGGACGTATCTTCGGAACCGTCCAATTCACCTTAAAAACAAGCAACATCATTTAGAAACTTTTACCCTAGGCTTACTTCGATTGTTGAAACATAAAGTGCGCGAAACTTTGAGAAAAAGAACCCAAACCTTGGGAAATGTTCTCAAAACTGAGACTGATAATCCAATCTAATATGTACCAACTCTCTAGACAAGAAAATTAAATCAGGTTGCGTTTTGAAGTTGATACCAGATTTTCGAAACAATCGAGAAGAAGCGGTGCAAAGACGAACAATTGATGAATCTCTAGATTTTCTAATAGTCAACAATGCTCATCAGAAATCAGACAAATGGTAGCTTAAACCCTTATGAAATATACCATTCCTCAGAAAATATAGTTCCTAAACCGACAAAAGGTAATCTAGAACAATGTTCGACTCAAAAACAAAATAAAAGAAAGAAACTTCATTAGCAAACAAACGGTTCTCCCCCAGACTTACTTCACACTATCCTGGTGTGAATATTAGTGAGAGGAAGAATGAAAGTAATCAAAAGAAGTAATTGAAAGTTGCTTTGGGATTTAGAAAACCCACCTGGAGGTATCGATCGATCGAGCATCCTAAGATCGATCAATCCATGGAGATCAAGGGATGGAACGAGCTAAAATAGGTCAACATATCGTGCGCAAACATATGATAGGTGGTGATGATTGGGCAACATGTTACGGTCGATCGAAGGATCGTGTGCTAACACAACGGGGTTGCAGATCAATCGACCTGAAAGCTTTGGTCGATTTTCGGATCATGCGACTTTTGTCATCCCCTGTTGCAGGATCGGTCCTTGTGTGGCTCGATCGGGCACTGCTCTCGTATCGCATTTCCTGAAAACAAAAGACAACTTTGACTTGAAACCAGCGAAAAATAAAGTAAAAACTAACCTATTAGTGGGTTGCCTCCCACCCAGCGCTTGTTTAAAGTTGATAGCTTGACTAAGGGAGATGCTATGGAGGAGTTATATCAGTCAAAGAGATGAAATCTTCATTGACTTTGTCGGGAGCACCAAAATATGGTTTATGGCGCTGTCCATTAACTACAAATTTTTCTCCCTTTTCGTTGAGTATAACCACTGCTCCATACGGTCTTACTTTCTTGATGGTGAAAGGACCGAACCACCTTGACCTAAGCTTTCCAGGAAAGAGTTTTAAACAAGAGTTAAACAAAAGAACTTTATCATTAGGAGCAAAACTTTTGTTAAAGATACGTTTATCTTGTGCATCCTTTGTTCGTTCTTTGTAAATTCTCGAGTTGTCATAAGCCAAGTGTCTGATCTCTTCAAGTTCATGTAGCTGCAGTAACCGTCTTTCCGAGGCAGATTAGATGTCATAGTTGAGATGTTTGATAGCCCAATTAGCCTTGTATTCGAGCTCGACTGGAAGGTGACAGGATTTACCATACATCATATGGAACGGAGTTGATCCTAATGGTGTCTTGAAAGTGGTTATGTAAGCCCAAAGAGCTTCATTCAACTTAGTAGACCAATCTTTCCTTGTTGCACAAACGGTTTTCTGCAGAATGCTCTTGATCTCCCGATTAGAAACCTCAAGCTGACCACTTGTTTGAGGGTGACATGGTGTAGCAACCTTGTGGTGAACTTCGTACTTCTTCAGCAGATTGTTAAACGTTTGGTTAATGAAATGAGAACCACCATCACTAATCACAATCCTCGGAACACCAAACCTCGGAAATATGATATGCTTGAACATCTTCATAACCACTTTGGCGTCATTTGTTGGACTAGCTATTGCTTCAACCCACTTAGATACGTAATCTACAGCAACAAGTATGTATTGGTTCCCAAAAGAGATAAGGAAAGGTCCCATGAAATCGATTTCCCAAACATCAAACACCTCAACCTCGAGAAATGAAGTTCTGTGGCATCTCATTTCTTCTACTTATGTTACCAAGTCGCTGACAAGAGTCACATGATAAAACAAAGGAGTATATGTCACGAAACATATTAGGTCACCAGAAACCTGATTGAAGAACTTTTGCGACAGTCTTGAAGGTACCAAAGTGACCTGCATATGAAGAACCATGACAATAAAACAATATACCGGGAATCTCGCTTTCAGAAACACATCTTCTGAAAATGCCATCAGAGCATTGTTTGTATAAGTATGGAGCATCCCAGTAGTATTGTCTGAAATCCCTTAGAAACTTCTTCTTCCTGTAACCATGAAACTCAGGAGGGTTAACATCTACAGCGAGATAATTGGCAAAATCGGCAAACCATGGAGTGCCTGGAACACGAGGAGGATCAGTAGGCAACTGACAAGCTTTAGGGGCAGATTGTATACGATAAACTTGCTCTTCCCGTAAGTTGTCATCAAGGAGAACAGAATCATCAATTCCTAATCTCGAAAGGTGGTCTACAACTCCATTATCTACGTCTCTTTTATCTTTGATCTCAAGATCAAACTCTTGCAGCAACAACACCCAACGAAGCAGCCTAGGCTTAGCATCTTTCTTGGAAATGAGATACTTAAGAGCAGCATGATTAATGTGTACAATAACCTTAGAACCGAGAAGATAAGATCTGAACTTCTCAAAGGCAAAAACGATAGCCAAAAGTTCTTTTTTTGTAGTTGCATACTTCCGTTGATCATCATCAAGTGTTCGACTAGCATAGTAGATTACATGCAACTTCTTGTCTTTTCTCTGGCCCAAAACAGCTTCAACTACATAGTCACTCGCATCAAACATAATCTCAAAAGGTAATTCCCAATCTGGTTGCTGAACTATTGGTGCACTAACTAGAGCTCCTTTCAAGGTTAGGAAAGCTTCCTCGCACTCCTTGGTAAACTCAAACTTAACATCCTTGCATAGCAATTGAGTGAGTGGTCTGGCTATCTTTGAGAAATCCTTAATAAATCTCATGTAGAAACCGGCATGACCGAGAAAACTTCTGATCTCTTTGACCGAGGTTGGCAATTTTAAACTTGTCATTAACTCGATCTTCGCCTTGTCAACTTCGATCCCTTTTCCTGATATCTTGTGACCGAGTACAATCCACTCTGTAACCATGAAATGAAACTTCTCCCAATTGAGAACTAGATACTTGTCTTGAAAATGTTGGAGAACCCCGCACAAATTAGAAAGACAACCAGAAAAAGAAGAACCATACAGAGAAAAGTCATCCATAAAAACTTCCATAATATCCACAATCATATCAGTGAAAATCGACATCATGCATCTTTGAAAAGTAGTTGGAGCATTACATAACCCAAATAGCATTCTGCGATATGCAAATGTACCATAGGGACATGTAAAAGTCGTCTTTTCCTCGTCGTCGTGATGAATGAGGATCTGAAAGAAACCTGAATAATCGTCTAAAAAGCAATAGTAAGAATGGTTAGCCAATCTCTCAAGCATTTGATCCATAAAGGGCATAGGAAAGTGATCCATCTTAGTAGAGGAACTTAAAGTTATGAAATCAATACACATCCTATGACATGTGACAGTTCTAGTAGGTATCAATTCATTATTCTCATTCTTGACTACAGTAATGCCTCCTTTCTTAGGTACAACATGGACATGACAAACCTAATTAGTATCGGATATAGGATATATGATCCCTGCTTCTAACAAATTCATTATCTCTTTCTTGACAACATCTTTTAGATTCAGATTCAACCTCATTTGGTTCTCTATAGAACTCTTAGACTCATCAATCAGATGTATCATATGCATGCATAGCTCAGGTGAAATACCAGGGATATCATCTAACGAATATCCTATAGCTCTATGATACTTTCGAAGTTCTCTAATAAGTGTTTCTGTTTCAGAACCATTCAACTTAGCATTAACAATTACGGGATAGGTAGAATTAGAACCGAGAAACACATACCATAGCCCTGCTGGGAGAGTCTTAAGCTCGACTATGGGAGCTTTTAATTCATTCCCGGGATTGGTCAAGGCTGAAGGTATGGACAGTTTTGGAGGATCTAAAACTGCATAGGCTACCATCTCCTCAATCTTTTTACACGAATCCATCATCCTAGCATAACTTGTTGCTTCGTCGTTTGCAAACCCAAATTCAGACTGCCAGCTCAAGAGGGTCCTCAACAAACATCTCTTCATTCAATTCTTCTATGATTTCTTCAGAAGTGTCAACAGAAAAAGTCATGCCATTCAACATCAGTTTCTTCAGAATCTTGTCCATCTCAAATCTCATCTTCATGTCTCCTAGCTGTAGATCGATTCTTCCATTCTTGACATCAATCATAGCACCTACTGTTATGAGAAAGGGTCGACCTAATATGAGAGGGTCCTTAGGCTCTTCATCTAGTTTCAGCACTACAAAATTTGTTGGTACTAATGCATTCCCAACTTCGACATCAAGATCCTCGAGAATACCCACTAGAAATTTCACTGAACGGTCTACAAAGATAAGAGAGATCTTAATTTGCTTGAAGTCCGAGAATCCTAACCTTAAGGCTACATAATATGGCATTAGGTTTACACTAGAGCCTAGATCACGCAATGAACGCGCAAAGGTCACAGAACCTATCCGAATTGAAAGTACAAACCGCCCATGATCTTTTTCTTTCTTAGGGAGCCGGTTTTTAAGTCTAGAACTGCAATCTTGTGTAATCATCATCACTCTTTCTTCTCATGTGAACTTGTTTGTCACTAGACTTTTGACATAGTTCTTAAGTGAAGGTATCATCTGCAAGGCATCAACATAAGGTAACCGAATAGACAAATCTGATAATAACTCCTTACACTTGGTGTTCTCCAAATCCTTTTTAGACTTCTTTGGTGGGATGGGATATGGTGGTACTGGTACGTATGATCTCTTAGGTGCTGCTGATTGCTTACGAGGTATGAATGCTGGTGATGGTTCTCTCTCAGGTGCTGGAAACTGCTCTGGTATTGGCGTGGGTGTGGTTGTTTCCTCATAAATCTCTTCAGTTCTATCATCCTCAACATCGACCACTACTCTCTCTTGTCTCAGTTTTTGGAAGTTTGCTTCAAGTTCCTTACCACTTCTCAACATAACAGCATCGCAAGCTTTGTGATCATCATTCGAACTCAGAGGAAATGTTGTGATTTCCACCCTGGACATAACATAATCAATCATGGAACTCAACTCCGAGTACATCACTCCCATCTGATTATTAATTTCAAACATAGTCCTAGATTGTCCCTGAATGATCTGCTCCAATAAAGCTTTAATCTCGTCAGTAGATGAAGGAGTAGGACTTGCCGTGTTCTTTTGTTCGGCGTAAAGTACTTCAGATTGATGGTCCTGAAGATTAGGTTTCTTCTCTGATGAATAAAGCTTGACAGACTTCCTCTTAAACTCACTTGAAGCTATGAACTGATCCAACTTCTCACATATCCCTGCGATTCTATCCATCTCAGATGAAGATTCTTTGTGATCCCGTAAATCTCTTGTACTCACAGCAAAATTCTCAATCAGTCGGAAGGCGCTCTCACTCGTGTTTGTAGTGAAATCTCCCTTGCTCGAAGCGTTAAGTAGCTTCTTGAAACTCCAACTCAATCAGCTATAGAAGAAGTTCATAACTTTTTTATCGCTGAAACCATGATGTGGACAATCCCTTCTATATCCTTTCAACTTATCCCATGCTTCTCCAAAAGACTCATCATCTCTTTGATGAAAGTTTGAAATTCGGTTCTTCAACTTAGCAGTCTTTTCTTTGGTAAAGAAGTGGTCCAGAAACTTGTTTCTAACTTGTTCCCATGAAGTTAACGATCATGCTGTTAAAGACTGAAGCCATTTGGTCCCCTTTCCTTCCAAAGAAAACTTGAAAAGTTTGCACTTAGCATAGTCCTCAGGGATCCCTCTAGGTGCTGTCGTACTACAGATTTCCTCAAAGTTTTCGAGATGATCTATGGGGTTTTCAGCAGGGAAACCGTGAAAGGTAAACTTTCTAACCAATGCTATCAGAGGCGAACTCAACTCATAATCAATGCAACCTTCAGGTATACTAACAGAAATCGTAGATCGACATTGATAGTAGTTGTGAGGAGTTCCTATTTCACCGATAGCTCTTTTTGGCATATGTTCTGTTCTAGCATCCCTTTCCCTTTTTAGCTCTTTAATCTCTCGCTTTAACTGCTCTAATGTAGCTTCCTGACTCGTGGAATCAGCTATGCTTTCCTCTCTATCAGCCATTATAAGATCAAACCTGCAAAACAAAACAAAGAAATAAAAATAAAAGGTAAACAAAGGTGTCTTAGTCTCTAACTCAATAAATAATCAGAATGTAACGTTATTGGTCCCCGGCAACAGCGCCAAAAACTTGATAACACGAGTTTTAACCCTATATCCTACTGCAAGTGCACAACAAACAAAATAGTATTTAGGGATCGAATCCAAAAGAGAGAGATATCACACTAACGATTGAATTATTTAACTAGAGCTAAGTCGATGGGTATTTTGATTGGAATCGATTATAACTAAGAAATTTAGTGTAAACAATATTTAGAAAACATCAAGCTTAGGGAGTTCATAAAGAAATCAAGGTTAGGATGAGGAATATATTCAAGAAAGTTTAATTCCGTTCTCAACTAAGAAATAATAATTGACTAACCCACTCTCGCAGCGATAGTCACTATGCTTAGATTCTAGAGATCCTAACTCTCGTTGGTTCTAGAATTCTAACCCATGCAGTATTAACAGTTCTTAAGTGTCCACAACCCAACTTAGCATCAACTCTCGTTGGTAGTGAAGGAGTTGCTCACCTAGAATGGTTCTGATTTTATTAAACTTCTGGGATAATAAGTAACCTAAGATCATAGATTAGTTAACTACTATAATCTAAGCATTAACCATGTTCCTAGGCTGAGATTCCATATTTAAGACTTATTTGTTCCTCTATCCTTATGTCCCTTAAGATCTTAGAATACCCTAAACTTGATTATGGACTACTCGGACATGGAAATACAGAACAAGCAAGCAATTGTAAAAAATTTCATTGAAAACTCAAAATAGATAGAATAGAGGTTTAGTAATTCTTCTCCAATGGTGTAGAGATCCAAATTCTTCTCGTCTAGGTTACAATAGAAGTCTGTGTCTTTTTCGTCTGCAAAAACTCCCCTAAAACGTGTTTTTGACCTAATATATAGAGTAAATTGAACTGGTAATAAAATAAGAAAATCTGGTTTTCGCCTTGCAGGGTCATTGATCGATCGATCCTTCAACTGCTCGATCGATCAATGTTTCTTCATTCGATCGTGAAGCTTCCAAATCGTGCAAAGGACCGTGTGTAACTTCTCCCTACATAGCTTAATCGATCTTTGGGTGCTCAGTCGTGCAGTGGATCGTGCGCACGATATAGATGGATGGAGGTCGATCCTGTCAGGCATGAGAAGTCGATCAATGGATCGAGCGTAGTTTTCTCTTTCTAAAGTTGTGATCGATCAATCTTGGTGTTGATCGATCGATCATTTATCTCGTAGTGGAAAAATCCAAAGTTAAGCTCCAATCTTGCTCAGTATGTGGAATCCAAAGTATCCTTGCGTTTTGTACCTGAAAGGACTCTAAAAACACGACAAAGACTAAAGAAAACATAAGAATTAGTAAGTTATAAGTTGGTATAAACGAGGTATATCACCATCTCCATGATATGATAGATGTGAAATTCATACATGAAAATGAAAAACAGAGGGTTGATAAAGGGATGAAAGGATGGGACGCATAACCGGATATGCTAAAATGAAAATACGAAAAAACTAATGAAGATCGAAATAATGAATCATAAATAGAATTCCATTTCGAATTCACTAGATAAACATATTCTATTATGATAAATAAATCAAAAGATTTTCGAAAAAGAATTTTTATTCACATATTTTTTTTTATTTTAAAATTAGGTTTCGATTAGTTAGCTGGAAAAAAACTATTCTTTTCATTGAAATTGAAATGAAAAAGTAAAAAATTGAATTGGACCTTCGCTTCAGTGGTACCAACATTATCCAGTGCTTACTCCATTTTTTATTGAATTAACAGACTGTTCTTAGTATTATTATTTCAATAATTTTATTACTATGTTACACGAAAGCTGGTTACATGCACATATTAGCGGGGTGCAGATCCGAAT
This sequence comes from Lepidium sativum, assembly GCA_023374145.1. NCBI lineage: Eukaryota > Viridiplantae > Streptophyta > Magnoliopsida > Brassicales > Brassicaceae > Lepidium > Lepidium sativum. The sequence goes on from JAKUCM010001766.1 coordinate 26,031, forward strand.
AGTTATTTTTCTGGATCTAAATAAATTAAAACTATAAGTGTCTAGTCCGAATTTCTCACTACTATTACGACTAATCACTTATCTCTAATTCTAATAATCTATGTAAATAAATTAATACTATTCGACTACACTAAAGAAAACGTCATATCTACGTTAATTAAATTTCTTGTATTTGGAAAAATATGTGTTAATCGCTATTGTCAATGCTTTGTGGTCCCAATATTATGTTATATTTAAATAATTTTGATTCATGATTACTTCCATTTTTTGAATTATTTAAAGAAAAAAAGTAAACCATACTTTGGAAAACATAATTGTCCCTATGTATTATAATAAAAATGTTAAAATTAGCACTATAATATTATTGTTGACAAAGAATATGATAATATAGTTTTTCTAATAGAAAAATAGTTTGCTTTATACCTTAAGATGACATTAATCAATTTGGTAAACATCATTATTAGCTAGCTAAATTTCATTAAAAAAATGGATAGTATTAAGTGTTAAAGATTTCAAATTGTTTTGGTGTGATTCATGGTATTGACTTTCATTTTAAGTCGACCTTCAATTCTGTTAATTCAAATATTTATTAAATTTGTTGCTTATTTCTGTAAAGGGATTGCTATAAATTTACTTTCCTTCAAATAATAAGACATTTTAAGTCAAACAGGCAGGAACATGCTAATACAGCTTGTTAATCCGTAGCAGTCTTATTAAATATACTGTTAATTACCTAAGACATATCACGACTTATTATGTTAATTTGAGAAGAGTCTTACCTAATAACTAACTAGTTTTTACAATATAAGATATTTTCTTTTTTTGTTGATAAGAAAAATAATAATTCTTTACTTATTTTTTTTAACCAAAAGATCCGGATTGTGGATCATAATTTTTTTGGGGCCAGCCAGTCCGTTTCTATGACCAAAGGCCAAGACTGGTGGCTAACACTTAAACATTGTATCTTCGTTTCAGAGATTTACCGATAGACCACAAGTGTTGTTATAAGATAACATAACGATTCTTTCATGCAAAAATAACATAAAGATTCTTTTCTTTTACTCCTTTTATTTATTCGTCTAAAGATTCGTTGGTTTAAGATTCAAATACCATATAAGATTATGTTATCCGTAAATGTGACGTATTACTTCACTTGGTTAAACATACACATGCACTAATACACATGCATATATATACAAAATTTGAGAATATTAAGGACGAAGACATTGTGAGATAACGATAATAAGTTGTGTCTGTGGATCTTGTGGACCATGGTCACATCATCAACGGTGTAAGATCCAATCCATTAAGCCCAGTAAGTAAATATAATCCTAGATACATGTGTATATATATTTGACGAAAATCTCTAGAATTTTTTTAAAAAAACAACTTATCTACTCTGACCACATAAAAAGAATAGAGAAACGAAGGAAGAAACTAACTTGGAATCAAACGAAATTTGGTGTGTGCGTTCCTAACACGATTAAATAAATGTAGCCGAAAACAGAACTGAATTCAGAGTTCTTGATCAAATGTTATGGTGGTTTCTCTAATATTAATATATGGAGATCGAATCCACGATCATCCATGTTGAGAAACAGTTTTCTGGCAAACCATAAGGAATCATAAAACAATCAATATGTTGTTGGAAAGTCCCGAGAGTCTACTTTTCAGATGCGGTCTCCGATCCAAATTTGATGTTAAGAAGAATCGGCGAATCGACTTGCTGTTTCTCATATGTTTCTATTTAAGCCAATGTTTGGGGTCATGTTGATAATATGTTTGAGGTTGTGTGGGATTAAGTAAGTATGATAGTATATGAGTTATACTATAAAGATTTTGTGGAGAGATCAAACGAGAAATCATGGATGTTCGGAAGCCGTGGATTTTGAGATGAAATGATTTGTTGTGGATGATCAGCAGTAATTGTGGATGGTTGTTGGTCATGAATTTGTATTTATGGATGATGTGGTTGTTGTGGATGGTCAGCAATAACCGTAGATGGTCGGTGGTCATTGATTCAATAGATTTTGTGGATAAGAGGCGAATTGTGGACACTCGATGGCCTCAAATAATTTATACAGTTATTTTGTAAATTATGTGGTTGTGTCTAATTATATGTTTGTGTTAATTGTTGTTAAATTAAGAATGTGTAATTATATTTTAGTGGGCATGAATAGTTCTTTACTGAGTAATTCGTTGCTCATTCTTTATTTTTTGTCATTTTCAGGTGTGTTATTTAAAAAATTTTGTGTTAAAAAGTTTTTTTTTAAAAAGTTTTTTTGACAAGATTAAGTAATAATATGTTGACAAAAAAAAATTAAGTAATATTACGACATCTTTTAGGATCGAGAGCAGGGTATTACAATAAGTCTAATTATATGTCCGACAAATACTCATCAATATAATTTTTTTTAAGAGTCATGCTTTTAACTTGATGATATTTTAAGAAATGATAACTTTTTCTTTTTTGTCAACGGTAAATTATGTTGGGCACAACTAGTCGACCCAATAGCCAAGTTCCTACATAATGTTGGTATGGAGACTCGATCTCAAGTTATACAAATGCGCTGCCTTAAATGAATTTATCACTTGCCACTAGGTTAGATGCCATTTGCAAGAAATGATATTTCCTTAGGATGGAAAAAGTAAATTGCTTGTTGAGAAGAAAAGAAGACGTAAATTGCTTGTTGACAAGTAAATTGCTTAAAAACTGAGAAACTCCTATATTTAAGTAATTTATGTCGTCTAGTATTTACCATTTTCTATATATTTAAAAACAACAATGATGTAATATCAAAAGCAGGAGAAAAAAATAAGTATCCTCCAGTTTTTATATATTTATTTTTAATTGCCATCGAATTCCAGCGGAAAACACGAATTTCTATATATATGACAAAAAGATATTATTTCTGGAAGTTAAAATATAAATTATTGTGAGTTGTATTATAACGCCCTATTAAATACATTTCCTTAGCACGAAAACAATATATTTTTCTTCTCTATTAATTTATTCAATATTAAATTAAAACTGACAGACAAGAAGAAAGTTTGGAAGGAAATGGACTAAAAGCCTGAAACAAATATTAAAAAAAAGAAAGGAAACGTCTGTTTTTTAATATAATCTTGACAATTACTAATTTAAAATAAAATATTCATTTTCCATAAAATTAAAAATTCATTAAATACTTTTATTTTAAAATTTTTAATTTCAACCACACAGCATAAATAAATCTAATTTTCCTCACTTTTCTCTCAAACTTTTCCTAATTTCACCCTAATAATCTTCAAGCTAATATTTTCTACAAGAAAAGAAAATATTACCACAAGTATTTTTCTAGATGATTTTCTTCTTCTTTGATTTTTAATCAGATTTACTCTCAACCTTTTTTATTTATTCATAATATTTTTGATATTTGCTTCTCTAATTTGTTGAATGGTTTAAGCTTCGGATTTAAATGAATTTAATCTTAGTTTGTATCAAATCTATTTTAGGGTTGTAAAAATCAAAACAAACAAATCTTATCAAGATATGGAGTCTACTGGAGAAGCCGCCGGGAGCGACGGTGGAGTTACAATTGTGAGATCCAAAGCACCGTCGGATTTCCACGTAGCTCCGAAGTCAGAAGCTTCAAATCCGCCTCCAACCTCCGTCACTTCCCCTCCTACTCCTACTCCTCCACCACCGCCGCAAAATTCCTTCGCTCCGCCGGCTCCTGAAGGTTTTGGACCGGTGAAGAAGAAGCGTGGACGTCCTCGTAAATACGGACACGACGGAGTGGCGGTGACTCTATCGCCGAATCCGATATCATCAGCCGCGCCAAGGACTTCTCATGTAATCGATTTTTCGGCATCAGAGAAACGTGGCAGAGTTAAACCAGCAACTCCAAGCTCTTTCATTAGGTCAAAGTATCAAGTCGAGAATTTAGGTATAATTTTTCTAATTTTTATAACTAAAAAAAAAGTCTGTCGTCTTTAGATCGTTGTGTTGGAAGACTTGAATCTACTTTATCGTGACTTGGAAAGAGATAGTTTAGAGATACTGTCTGGGTCTTGAGCTAAAGACAATAAGACATGCAAGTGGAGGGGACCTCTTAAATTCTTACATCATCTTGTCTACGTATATGGTCTTACTTAAATTTCAGACATTTGATGTTGTTTCGTGGGTTTTGAAGGTGAATGGGCTCCTTCCTCTGCCGGACCTAATTTCACGCCGCATATTATGACGGTGAACGCAGGCGAGGTCAGGAGGATACTTATACCATTATTGACAATTTGTGTTTTTCGTGTTATTGATCATTTATGGGGGATTGGGGTTTTATAGGATGTAACGAAGAAGATAATATCGTTTTCACAACAAGCGTCTAAAGCTATTTGTGTCCTTTGCGCAAACGGTGTCGTTTCAAGTGTTACACTTCATCAGCCTGATACATCTGGTGGTACATTGACTTATGAGGTATGCATTTAATTTTGTACAAATACTATTCAATATAGATATCTTAAGTTAACTCATTTGAGTTTTCAAGTTTCTTTTTTTAGACTAAAACTGAACCAAAGACCTAACCAAACATAGATCAAACTGAAAAACCGGTTTCCCCATTCCTAACTTTTTGTTGACCTTGACCGTTTGCTTCTGTGGTGTTTCTAAGGGTCGCTTTGAGATATTGTCTCTGTCCGGATCATTCATGCCTAGTGAATCGGATGGGGCACGGAGCAGAACAGGAGGGATGAGTGTGTCGTTGGCTAGCCCTGATGGACGTGTACTAGGCGGTGGTGTTGCTGGTATGCTGGTTGCATCCACTCCTATTCAGGTGGTCGTAGGAAGTTTCTTAGCCGGCGCAAACCAGCATGAACAGACACCTAGGCAGCAGAACCACAACTTCATGTCGTCTCCAATTCCGACATTTTCGAGTGTAGCTAATCATCGAACCATCCGTCCTATGCCGCCTTCTCTCCCGATCAGCTCATGGACACCGCCTTTAGCTTCTGATCAACGACATAAGCCCTCTCATGATATAAACATCACTTTGGCGTGATTTCTTACTTAAAGAACTAGTAGGCCTTCTGCATTTCAGTTTCTGGACTATGACTCTATCCGTCAGACTCTCAAGCTTTAGGTGTTATGCTGGTCTGTAACTTCAGATTGTTTTTTCCCAGCTTGTTAATTCGGTTTCTTTCATTCTTGGATGTAGAAATTGAATCTTGTTCCCCAATCTCTTAACCGGCTACAAATTCTGGTTAACTTATAGCAATGAATTTTTGTTTCTCACCGATGTTGATTGATGATCCTAAACCAAAATTTCTACATAGAGTACTCAAAGATTTGTACCCTCAGGCCTCAACCCAGCTACACCCAAGTGTCTTACGCAGTTTCTTCTCTTCCATAGTGTCTCTAACATTCCTTGCATCATCCCATCTACTAACGGATGTATATATATTAGCAAGACGAGAAAGATAACCTCAATCTCCCCAAACTCAACGTCGGTGTGTAACCCACTAGCTAAAAGCAAAACTCCCCAAACACCAGCATTTGGCTGCATCGGCAGACTCTTGATCAGCTCATATGCCTCATCTAGCCTCCCGGCTCGTCCCAACATATCAACCATTACCCCACAATGATCAGCTGATGGTTCCAGGTTGTAGTCTTCCATGGAATGGAAGCATTTGTAGCCTTCTTGAACAATTCCCGAATGGCTATACGCTGATAATAGTCCTGTGAATGTTACTAAATTTGGAGGGATATTCTTTTCGACCATCTCTCTAAACAAACTCTTTTCCTCTGTGGCCATGCCGTTTGTTCCGCACCCCATTATCATAGCTGAGTAAGAAACGGTGTCCTTTTTGTTAAGCTCGTTGAACAATTTGAATGCCTTGGAAAAGTCTCCGCCTTTCATGTAAAGATCGATCAGAGAGGTACGTAAAAGATCATCAATTGGGATTCTATGTTTGGTTACATATGACTCGACCCACATGCACCAAAACTTGTATCATACAGCTGTGAACTAGCTGATACAACACTTGAGAGCGTGATCTCATCCGGCTGAATATCTGAGGTCGCTTTCAAGCATCTGATAGAACAGCTTCAGAGCATCCTTTGGCTGGCCATTTTGAGCATAACAAGATATCGTTGCATTATAGGCAAGTTTTTTTTTTTTAGACATCTGTCTGAATAGATCCTCAGCAGACTGACCATCTCCTGATTTTGTGTACTCTGAAATCATTGTAGCCCAAGAAACACTAGTTTTCTGGGGCATTGAATCGAAGTACTTTATTGCTAATTTCATTTCCCTGCAATTCACATTGTCAAAGGCATCAACCGAAACAAAGAGCATGCATTGACCATGTCACCTTTTTTTGCATAGCTCGAGATAATAAGATTCCATGACACCTCATCTTTATCTGGAACCTTATCAAAAACTCTACGAGCTTCATCAATATCTTCACTTCCCAGATACCCCTATAAAAGAGAATTCCACGAAACCGTGTTTTTCTTAGCAGTATCATCAAACGCCTTCTTCGCCATCTCAATGTAACCGAGTCTAGAATACAAACCAACAAGCCCTGTCTGAACATAAACACAACCACATAATCCACTTTTAAGAGCCTGAGCATGAACCGACTTACCATCAATCTCCATCTTACCACAAGCGCTCAACACTGAAGTTGTAGCATGTGAACTTGGTCGAATTCCAATGTGGTGCATTTCAATGTGTGCATCAATGGTTTCTTTGAACTTCCTATGCTGGCTCAAGAACCGAACAAGACATCCCCATGAGAAAGAATCCAGACCACTAAACCCCCTGAGTATTCTTTTGACATTGTTTGTAACATTTCTAGAGAACTCTTTTGTGAACTGAAGAGTTTGGTGGACCAAGATGGATTCAAGATGGTCGTGGCGATTCAAAACTAACTGTGCATGGATTTGCTTAGCCTGTTTAAGCACTACACATTTCTGAAGGAAAAACCTCAGCCTAGAATGCAACATTTGAGAACCAACTCTAAAAATTCAACTGATTTTCCACAAAGCTCAATAACTAACAAAACCAAAGAATCCTCAAGACATTCCTTTTTCAAATGCTCCACTGACGACTCGGTTCCTATTTTCAGCTCTTGTTCTACAGAAACCCCTCAAATTTAGATTTCGATTTCCAATCTAAAACTTTACGATAGTATCCCAAATAACCTTAGTAAGGTCTCCAAAATCGAGAGGGAGCAATCTCTACCTAAATCGATGCAAATCTCTGACAATGAATGAATAGTTTAACGTTTCGAAACGAAGACAGACGAAGAAGATGAAAGAAGCTTGCTTGGGCGACAACTGAGAAAGGAGTAAGAGGATACAGAAAGAGACCGTGTAAGAACTACGGTGATCCCGACTACACCTACGGCAATGGCGATAGCGACGGCTAATTTTCAATACGCACCAAGACGAAGACGCTTGCAAGGACTCTGGCTGAACTGAAGGTTGTCATCTTAACCATTTTTTGGGGTCAGATTTGGTTTTCAAAGTGTGGATTAAAATGTTTGAAAATTTGATTTCGATTTCGATTTTTTCTTTTCTCGTAATCCATAGAATATCCATTTACTACTTGTTTTATTGTCTACCAAATCACATATATTTTAGGTGAATTACTCCAATTACTCACATTTAGGATTCGTTTTCTTACTCACATTGAGGTTACGTGGAATTACCACGAGGAAAAAAGATGAGAACAAAATTCATAGATGTGTGAAGTCCTCCTAGTAGGGGAGAAAGGTAGGCTAATCCTCCGGCTTAGAGAAAATCTCCAACACAGTCTCATAATCCGTAGGCATCTCCACTTCAAACGCTTGGATAGCTATCAAGGATTCTATGGCCCATAAAACAGCTTCAACCTCTGCATGCAATGCCGACAAACTTCGATTGACTCCCCGAGCTCCCGAGCAAGCACCCTCTACCGAATCTGGAAAGCTGAACCAGCCTATACCCGAGTTCTGGGCCGACATCTTCCAGGAGGCGTCCACGAAGCATCTGAATCCCGTGAAGCTTAGATTGGTTGTAGTAAGGAAAATCCAAGAGGATTTTTGTGTCTCGGTGTAGCCCCTTTGTATGGATCGTGGAAATGATGAACGTAGTCTAATTTCCGACCACTCTCGATATGCGTCCATAGACTCCGAGATAATTTTACAAGGATCAGTGGCTTTAACACATTTAGGATTCGTTTATAAGTCCAAATTAAAAACATTGATAAATGATTAATTGCAAAAGATAGATTAGTAGTATGTTTGAATAGTAAAAGTCGTTTACTGCTTATATTATTATTCACCAGATCGCATAGAATTTCACTTACAAATCGGTTTATGTAAATCTAAACCTATAAACTATATAGTATACAATTTTATAAAGTAAAAGTTCATTGTTCTATGGAAGTGGCGCAGCAACACAAACCTAAATAATTATGTGCCACGCTCAAATATGTTCTTTGGTCGTATTATCTCATTGCACACATATCAATATATTCCATATCTTTCTCGTTCTCCTCATAATTTTCCCAATAAACTGGACTATGCACGATTCGATCAAATTCGACGACGGAATCAGATTCGTTCTCACCGGAGCAATCGATACTCCTTTTTCCTGAACTCTCTTTCTCAGGTAGAAACTCCTACGTCCTATATCTCCAATTCTTTCTCCTTTATCCAAACCTAAAGCATTACATCAAACTTAAGTGTTTACACTTAACCCCGAACCTTAACTAGTACAAACTCTTTTTTTAGCTTACATTGGATACTGAAATGTGACTGGTGCATTTCAAAGGAAGCATTTTGATCGAGTTTTGGTGTTCGTCCTTCTTTGCAGTATTTCTCCACGACGATTTTGATCGTCTCTTCGACGTTGCTACTCAATTTTACCATTGCTCTTACAGGTCCTGGACTTCCTTCTACTGCTACGCTGATTACTACTTTTGCTCCTTCTCTCTGATTACCCTGAATTTGTTTCAATAAAAGAAGAGATTCTATGATTTTGATATTTACTCCAAAAGTCAAATCTTAGCATCTTTCTCATAAACTGATTCGTGAATTGAAGAATCGAGTCCTCGACTCTAAACTCTGTTCAGGACAGCATAATTAAGGTTTATATTTTAATATTTCAAAGTACTGGGCTTAAATTGGAACGTTTTGAACCTTTCAGGACTGAATTTAGATAATCTTTTACAAAAAAATTTGAACATAGAAATGAATTTTGTGAGAGAAAACAGAGTCTGACCTCTTGATTGATCGGAGAGGAAGACGACGGTGAGGAAAAGTCAGACAACGACGGAGAAGAAGCGCAAACCTCAGAGCGAATCCTAGGCAAGTAAACGATCGGCTCGTGTTCTTCTTTTGATAAGCCTCTCATCGGCGAAGGTCGTTGCGTGTAACTACTGTCTCCGTCTCGACGGCGATTAAGACTCGGCTCTGAGAAGCTTCGCTCGAAAACCCGAAGACCCGATTTTGAGCGAGAATTCTTATCGGAAACACATCGTGACGTCGAACGTCTTGTCTTGGAGCTTCGGCCTCCGTTAACAACCGGAGTTGGGTACTTTTTGCGCTGAATTGAATCAGACATTTAATGATCTGAAGGAGTTAGCTTGAAGAGAAGAAAGATGAAAGAAATTAAAAGGTTTTTGTGGTTTGCTTGACAAAGAAGCGAATTAGGATGATTCTCTGCTTTTTATTTTTTCTTTCAAATGCTTTTTTCTCAAGTAAAAGAGTTTTACAAATACTTAAAAAAAGTAGCGAACTTTTGTAAATACAAGCCGACCAAAAATAAATGTACATTTAATTATCCAATTAAAAATAGTAGTATATACATGTGTCTTCAATATAATGGTAAATAGTAAATTTATTGTCTATTTTTATATAGAAATTTGACTATTAAATTGGTTAATTCTGACCTAAATTTTAAAAAAATAGTAATAGGTGCGTGGTTTTGTAATATGATAGTATTTAATTATTCTTGTCGACATCATACAATATCTTTAGTATTATATCTTATCATAATGCGTATTTATTGTGTTATTAAAGTATCTAAGTATATGTGTTGATTTGTCGTAAGCAAATTGGCATGACGTAATAGCACGGTTCGAAAAATCGACCTAGACGGTGTTTAAGCGCCAGATAGACCTAAGCCATTACAATTATAGAAAATCAATAAATTAGACAGATGGGATCATTTGGGAGACTTTGATGATAAATAGGTGGTTCAAACGGTAACTAATTGGCTTAAATATTCTATTTTTTCTTCTTAAATTTAATTTAAATCTTATATTAAATTGAATATATACATATATATTAATTAAAAATTTATGCCTACATAACATCAAATTATTTATTATTTTGTTTGAAAACAAAGTTTTTAATTCGCAGTATATGGAATATGTTCGTAATTTATCCTTAATTTTGGAGAAACTGCGTTAAAGTAGGCAAAATGTTAGAAATATTAAGATTTAAGACCATTTCCTTGTGTATAATTAGAGAATATATTGGTTTATCGGTGCATCGTTTTAGAAGATTACTTGTGTATAGAAAACAAAACTATCGAATTCATAGAGATATTGGCACGTTTGCGAGAAAAAGAAAACTCCAAACAGATCTAACCCAATAAATGATATAAAGGGTGATAGTGAGAAGCACATAAACATATACAGAGGAGTTTAAAGATAAACAAAAATAATTATATAAAGCTTCTAGTATCAATTTATTTATTCTTACGAAAGAGTTGATTAGTGGAAATAATTTCAAATCTTTAACTAAAATAAGTTTCACCAACGTCAAGAAATAACATAGCATTCAAATAGAAGTATTAGTTTGTGTGGCTGAGATTGGTATGAGGTTTGTGTTCACTGTGTTTTTGAAAACGAATAATATGAATTTGTTTATAAAAAGAAAATCAATAGAAATTATATATGGGCATGGTTTTTATCAAAAAAAAGAAGAGAGAGCTATGGGCATGGTGTTAAAGTTATTAATTGTGTGTTCGACTTCTCTTGCACCATATGCACTCACGTTCACGTGTAACGCACTTTGTTTGCAACCAAGTATTACATAGATCGTTTGCATAAATGTGTAAAGTTAACCCAATGATCGTTTGTAACATGTTTTATCTTCGTGACGAAATTTGTAGACTTTACATTTTTAATTGTAACGTCACTTTTCGTGATATAACCCATTCAACGACTGACAAATTGTACTTTAATACAATTGGCCAATAGGCTTAACATATTTCAACGTTTTGCTATTTATGTTATATTGCTGGCTTAAAAATTCATAGATACATGCCACAAAAGTCATATATCCCTAATTTTTCCCGCAAACAATGATTCATTCTACGGGTTTTGAGCTAGTATCAAATAGAGTTTCTTAAAATAATCAAAGAAATTGTATGAACCCCTTAGAAATAATTAGAGAAACAAAATCCAATTAAAACAAAAAAAGATGATGTGACATCGAATCTGACAAGGTCTTGAATTACTTACCACCTCCAACAAAAATTTCTTGGAAAAGGAGATAAAAATTTTTAGCATTAGAAAAATAAAATAAAAATTAGTTAAGTAAGAAAGAGATGAGAATGAAGTTCTCCAATAAAAGAGCTAAGAGACTTAGAGCAGCTCCATCAAAGACCCTTAAGAGGTTCTTAAGCATTTTTTAATATAACTTAATGTTTTTTAAGAATTCTTGTAATTTACTTCTCCAATGGTGAGTCCCAAAATAGGGGTTCTTATTAAAATGGATGAGTTTAAAAACACACTGCAATGAAAATGGGTCCAAAACAATCTCGAGAATCTTAAAAACAATCTCGAGAATGGTTACATAACAGACACTACAATGAAAATGGGTACAAAATGGAGTAAAGCTACATACACTGCAAAACAATCTCGAGAATCAACAGCCTCATTTAGTTGACAGAAGCTGCTATTCTTCTTGCCACAAACAATCTCGAGAATCAACACTCCAAAACTCCAGACACTGCAAAACAGAGCATACAAACAACAAAACAAACATCATTGCGGGTATACAAGTGTAAGACATTAAAATCAATGTGCTGACGATGAACTGACCTTTTGTGGCCATCACCCTGCAAAAAACAGAAAGAGTTAGAAGCTAGCCACGACACATATAGAGTTTGCAGAAAATACATAATATCATTGCAAGTAAATCGAGATTACAAACACAGTCGAGTCTAACACATCATTGCAAGTGAAACAGAACAAACAACAAATACATATTACACAACAGACCACAAAAACAAAGAAGAAACAAACACATTTAAAGCCACACATTCAAGAGTTCAACATGTCAGTTATCAGCTTGTCTTTTAAATCCATTTCCATGTCGGAGAGTGCCTCTGTCTTTGCTACGAGACTGTCCAATAGCTTATGCTTAGAGAGCCTCTCTTTGATGGCTAAGTCTTTCTGTTTTATTTCCCACATTTTCTGAAACTCCAACAACGTATTGCCTTCAGTTGGTCCCTCAGTTGGCTTGGTAACTGTCTTTTTTGTTCTCGCTTTAGACGCCTTGACACCAAGAGGTCGAACCAGATTTTCTTCACAGCCTACAGAAGTTGAAGATTGTGCTGAAGTTCAAGCCAAGCATGTTCAAGAGTGAACTTCTGCTTATGATCATTGAAATAAATTTGATGAGCCACCTTCATGACATCATTATCATTCTGCCCGCTAGCTTTTCGAGATGATGCTGCCTTAAAACACCCTACAAATTTGCAGACAGAATCATTTATCTTCGACCATCTTTGCTTGCAGTGAGTAGGCTCTCTCTTTTGCAGACCAACAAGCCTAGGACTTGCAGCAAAGTAAGCTGCAATCCTCTTCCAGAATGCTTCGGCTTTCTGTTCATTTCCGACAATTGGATCTTTGCTGGTATTGAGCCAAGCACTAATCAACACAATGTCTTCTGTTAGAGTCCATTTCCTTCTGGATCTCCGATCATCAACCTCTGTATGAGCTTCAGTAGTTGCTTCAGATAATGGACTACTACAAACATAAGGTTGTGATTCACCAAGTTGAATACTTGGTGAATCATAGTCACACGGGTTGGGTTCAGGGTTTTGGGGTTCTTGTTGACTACTCAAAAGAGCCATGAAGCAAGGGGAATGAAAATATGGATTCGTTGAATCCATATTAAGGTGATTAACAGAAAACACGATCAAAGAAGAAGACATAGTAGAACAAGACAGAATTGAAGAAGACAAAATTGAAGATGGCAGAGGAGAGAAGACAGACACTTAAATAGAAGACCATTGCTACTTAAGTTCAATGTATTTAAGTGTGGAAAATAAATTACAACCTAATCACTATCTACTACACATTCAAGACCATTAACTAACCTAAAACCAACACAGATAAAAACCATTGCATTAACTAACCATTGCATTAACAACAACTATCTACAAACCATTGTAGTAACTAACCGTTTTAATGACCACTATCATACACAGAAACAACACGGATCAACAACACATATCATACACTTGCATACACATATCATACAATGGTGTGAAGATCATAAACCGTCAACACATATCATACACATGTCACTTAGCACTAACACATATCATAAACCATCAACACATATCATACACATGTCACTTAGAACTAACACATATCATAAACCATCAACAAATATCATAAACCATGAAGAACATTCTTTGAAGACAGACAATGATGTGAAGATTTATACTTTAATAAACAATCATCAAAGAAAAGAGAAACCAGATAACTCACCTGTTTTTCTGCTTCTCCTTCACGCATCTTTGAAGACAGACACTGAGTTGAAGTCTTTCTCTGACCTTCTTCTCTGCTTCTCCTTCACGCATCTGTTACTCCGACCTGCAGCCAACACAGGCCACTTGTGAAGTGAACACAGAAATGATAAGTGCAGAACACAAATGACACTAAGATGAAAAGCATAGACATACCCAATAAGACGCAGGCAAAGAAGGCAGGATCAAGTCGACGCCCTTGCTTAAGCTCAAAATCATAAACATAAACATACTCCAGAATCGTGGTAGATATCACATGCAAAACATCAAATTCTAGATTAGATTACAACATGCAAAGACCCCTAAATCTGAATCGAAAAAGCCCTCAACAGAAAACGCCCTAAATAAAAAAAAACCTAAATCGGAAACCTTTAATCGGAAAAATCCAATACCGCAAACCATAATCTAAGATAAGAACATATTATATATAAGGGATTGATCGGAAAATACCTTTTGATACGGAATCAAAGGCTTTTATATATATAATTCACTCGCCGAGGTTTTTTCGGTCTATTAGTTAAGATGGTACAATTTTTTTTTTCAACTAGTGGGTTTTAAATCCCACTCTTACTCTTACAGGTAAGGGGTTCGATCACTAGTGCCTTGAAGATTTATAAAATGACTACACCACTGGACCACCTGTTCTCAGCGTTAAGATGATACAATTAATAATTTGGTTGTAGAAGTTCATTTTTTTTTCTGCTATATTACAAAATATAAATAAAAATGTTTAAAAAGTGAATTTTAAAATATAGATGGAACTTGTTGATCTAATTAAAAAAATACCTTAACTGATTTTAGTGGACTTAAATAAGCGTTCATTATTCGATGGGCTAAATTTAAGAAACATTTAGTAAGCTATGTAGTCTGCCCCTTTGATTCAGTAGTAGAGTTCGAGAGTTGAGACAATATTCACAGAATGAACACTAACTAGTTTTTGAAGAACATAGTTGACAAAAAATTATTTTGGTCATCTTGAACTCTGTATTAAAAAAAGTTAAAAACGTAACGAGTACAATGGTTGGTGTATAAAATTTGGTTAAGTCCGGTTCATATCAAGTGACCTGATACTGACACACTGACTCAAAAGCCACGTCATCACTCTAAATATTCCCAAGTTTTTCTATAACAGACAAAATCCAGCCACCTACGACTACTCTCTCTCTCTCAATCTCACGTGTCACGTCAACGCCTGCGCCGTCGCCGTCACCTTCATCTCCGCCGTCACCGTCGCCGTCTACTACAATGATCCCTTACGCTACAATTGAAGAGACGTCCGTGGCGTTAGGCCGAGACCTGACGTGGCTGGAGACTGTTTGGTTCGATTACTCCGCCACAAAGTCCGATTACTACCTCTACTGTCACAACATTCTCTTCCTCTTCCTCATCTTCTCTCTCGTTCCTCTTCCTCTAGTCTTCATCGAATTGACGCGATCTAACTCAGATTGGTTCGATCGGTATAAGATTCAGCCCAAAGTGAAGAACTCCTTCTCTATCATGTTCCGGTGTTACAAAGATGTCATGAAAATGTTCACTTTCGTCGTTGGTCCATTGCAACTCGTTTCTTATCCTTCCATTCAGGTCAATCACTTTTATTGCTTCTAATTGATGATCCGTTCTCAAAACTCGAAAATCCATTCGAATAGTTGCATAACTTGCATTGATTTGAGCTCTTAAGTTTTAATTTGGAAATGTCATTACGAAACCCTTTGTTTTGGAGACCAATTATGATTGAGGTTTACACGATTTGATCTTATATTTTGACTGTTTCTTCGGGATTGCAACAGTGTAAATAATAAAGGTGCTTTTTTTTTATGTGTGTTTTGAACAGATGATTGGGATTAGAAGTGGATTGCCATTACCATCGTGTTTGGAGATTGTATCACAGTTAGTGGCTTACTTCTTGGTGGAGGACTACACTAATTACTGGATACATAGATTCTTCCATTGCAAATGGGGCTATGAGAAGATTCATTATCTCCATCATGAATACACAGCTCCCATTGGATATGCTGCTCCATATGCACATTGGGCTGAGGTTTTGCTTCTTGGGATTCCGACTTTCTTAGGACCTGCCATTGCTCCTGGACACATCATAACGTTTTGGTTGTGGATAGCTTTACGCCAAATTGAGGCTATCGAAACTCATAGCGGGTAAGAGAAGAATTTGGTAGAGCAATTCAAAACAAAAGAATCCTTTTTTCTTTTGACTTGTTTTTACCATAACTTGTAAGTCTTTTCATGGTAGTTAATCATGAGTTGGGATATGTAGGATCTTTCAATAGTGGCTCATCTTTTTTTGGTGGGGATAAGTCAGGCACAAGCCTTTTCAAATACTCTTTAGACCCTTTTAGTTGTAGCTCTTGGTGAACATTTTCATGATTGTCTGAGCTAGAAAACATCCATCAAATGATAAGCAACTCCTCTTGTTCAAGAAGTATTAGGCAATATGATGTTGACTTAGTGCATCAAACTTTTTCTTCTCTTTTTTAGGTATGATTTTCCATGGTCTCTGACTAAATTCATTCCGTTTTATGGTGGAGCTGAGTATCATGATTACCATCACTACGTTGGAGGACAAAGCCAGAGCAACTTCGCTTCTGTTTTCACTTACTGTGATTACATCTATGGAACTAACAAAGTGAATATCTGAAACTTCAGTTCTTTTCCAGTTAACGTCTTACCAAATTCTGGATAAAAAAATTGACAATATGGTTGTATATTCTTACTCTCATTAGGGCTACCGATTCCAAAAGAAGCTTCTTAAGCAGGTGAATAAATCTATTCCCACAACTCAGACTGCACAATTAGCTACTCTCTCATCCTAACTAGAAATGCAGCTATCAATTGCGTTGTTGACATAACAATTTCTGTTGGTTCTATACATACTTTTATATCATATTAGTGATATTTTCTTTGATCTTTCACTTGCATAGACTTCATTACTGAATGCTGTATCTTATGTGTTGCAGATGAAAGAGGAGTCCAAGATGAGCAACAAGAAGATTAATAGAGACCAGAAGTTTGATTAGGAAACCTGAAACTCGTCTCGAGTATTTCTAGAAGGTGACGAAACAGAGGCAGCTTATTTACCGTAAGTTATAAGCAATCTACTAATCTAGTCAAGACTAAACGAAAGGCTAGTTAGTTTTCTCGTTTGAGGTCTCTCCTGTGTCACATGAAAATCACCTTATGACATTTTCGATCTTAAGGTTTTGTTTTAGTTTCTTTATCTTTCTTAACCTTTTGAGAAATTAGAATTTTGAATGATACAGTAGATAGCACAACGAATCATCAAAAATCTGATATTTGTATTGGTGAGTTTTTTACATGTCATTGTGTGTGGATCTTCTGTTTTTTGTTTTTTTTTTCTTGTGTTTATTTATTCAATCCAGAGTTTTCGAATGTGTGTGGTTCTGAATTGTTGATTATTTGAAGACTTTTTTGTATATTATATTTCACTTATTTTACCAAGTCCATATATCAAAAATACTAGAAATAATGAAAGATAAAATTATCTGAAATCTGTTTCATTAGTGAAAGTATTGATTATATAATTAAGACAGAAACTGAGTAGAAATATTCTTAAATGAAATGCTATATGATTCTAACAAATTTCGAAAATGAAAAAACATTATAAGGTATTTTAATAAATGAAGAGATATTGAGATCACTATCAGAAGCCCGTCTAGCTCAGTTGGTAGAGCGCAAGGCTCTTAACCTTGTGGTCGTGGGTTCGAGCCCCACGGTGGGCGACTTCTTTTTGCTTTTAATACCGGCGGCTTTCTCGAAAAGTCAAATGGATATAGTTTGATTTACTCAATGTAATTATTCTACTTCTCGGGATCTCCGTTCGAAATTTTGTTAGTTAGGCGATCGTTCGACTACCACCTATTAAATTATTGATGATTAGTTTTAAAATATTTGTATGACTCATATATTATTAGTTAGAAACTGATTAAACATTTTAAAATACTCTAATTTAGAACAAAGATTGTTATATATAGATTACTAGTTGTAAATTAACCTTAAAATAATATTCAATTTATTTATAATTTGATGTTATGATTAGAATTTTTTTTTATTAGAATAATTTTTTTTTAAAATATAATATTAATTATATTAGACAAAAATTATTCGGATATAAATTAGATTATGCAGAGATTATTTGGATTACGCGGGATTGATTGAATAGCCGAATTTAACAATCGTATAAGTATTAGTTGACTCGATTGGTCACCGCCTAACGCCTATACAAAAGATTAGTCAGTTACGCCGATCAAATTATATTAAATTAATAAAAAATTATAATTTTAATATACATGATTATAAATAAAATATACTAAAGGTAAAATGTTTGTCCACTTCTCCTCAATCAAATGGTTAAGATAATCTACCTAATGACTCTAACATCATAATTTTGATCCACCCTCACTCCAAACAGTGAATTAAAAAGGATTTTAAAGTACATTGACTTTAAATTATGGATCAAATTTTGTGATTCAATTTGTTGATAAAAAAAATGTCTTCGGTTAAATGTAACTATATTTTTCACTAAAATTTAATTTCAAAGAGTCCTATACTCCACCATAATATTGTTAGGAGCTTAGTTTTTATTATAAATCAGGTTTTATCAAGGGAAAGTTGTAAATATGCCCCTTAAGGAGCATATTTTTAACATTGTCTCTTACTTTTTCGACTTTTTTAGAACTGCCCTTCATTATTGACAAACAATCAAAATACTTTCGAATTATTAATTTTTCAAAAGTTGATATTTCTACGAATACCTTTCTCCGTCAAAAAAAAATTCTTACAAAAAAAAATTTCCGCCAAAAAACTTTTCAGCCAAATTTTTTTTTCACATTTATAAACTTTTATAAGATCCCTTAGATAATATATTTATAAGTTATCTTATAAATCCTTATAAAAATGTAATTTATAAAGTATTTTACACAAATTTATAAAATATATTTTGAAAGGTTAATTTTTAAATTTGGTTGTAAGAATATTATAATTTTAAGTTATATGCATTATTTTTAATATTTTAATTTTATAATACTTTTATAAACAAATTTATAAATTTATATGATATATATGTCTTTAAATTAATTTTTAATTATATTTTATAAGATAACTTATAAATGTACTATATATAAAATTTTATAAGATGTTTTAAAAAACCTTTGAAAAGTTTTGAATAAAAATTTTGAGATTAGAAAAAATAATTGAGCGGGAAAAAATATTTCCGTGAGAAAAATTTATAAAAGTTCCTAAGAAAATTAAGAGCATTTTTGTTATTTTTATTAGTGAGGGAAATTTTTACAAAAATAAAATCAAATGAATATTTTTGTAAAAGAATAAATATTGGTCCCTTTTCAATATATAAATGGTTTGGACATTGAATATAAAAATAAATATGAGATTTTTATGTACTACACAGTTAAAACACACAAGATTGAGGACCCAATTTGGCGGAGTATTCAAAGTAAAAATTGCAAGAAAACAATATTTAAAAAAAAAAGAACAAACGACATTTGTGCATTTTATATAATTTCGTATACATTCCTAAATACAGACTCAAAGCCACGTTAATATGCTAAACTCCAAAATATTTGTCTCTTTGTACAAACAACAAACATTGCTATATATAAACCACACAAAATCAACCGAGACACAAACTGACATACCACAATGATCCCTTACTCAACCTTTGAAGAGGCGTCCATGGCGCTAGGTCGAAACTTGACTTGGTTCGAGACGCTTTGGTTCGAATACACAGCCACTAAATCCAATTTGCATGTATATGCTCACACCATCATCTTACTCTTCCTTGTCTTTACCCTTGCTCCTCTTCCTTTTGCGGCTGTGGAATTAACGGGTTGGTTCGATCGGTTTAAGATTCAGCCGAAGACAAAGCATTCATGGAATGAAATATTCCGATGTTATAAAGATGTCATGTGGTTGTTCAGTGTTGTCGTCGGCACTTTGCAAGTTGTTTCTTTTCCTTCGCTCAAGGTTAATTTTATTTTTGTGTTTGCCTTTGATTTCTTATCTTTTGTTCTTGTGGTTAGCACAACTTTTTTTGTTTGGTCAGCCACACATAATAACACACGTACGGACGTACCCGGTTGGTTTCTCTACGGAGGTTAAGGTTTTCAACACATCAACATCAACATCACCATGATCATATTCATGACTTTGTATATGCGTTTGTTATTATTTGTTTAATACATAAAAAGACGATTTGTTGTATACTTTTTTCTTATAAAGACCGAGCCATAAATAACCTAAAACTCATTCTTTAAGACCTTGTTTTAATCTACTATCATAGTGGAAAATGATCGAATTCTAATACCAGAGTCATTAGCTGAATAACATTTAATTTTCCTGTATTTTAAGAGTTGGTTATGCAACTCATTTTGTGTGAGAGTTGTTAATTTTTTCTGCTGACTTGTATAGGATTATCTAAAAAAACTTCCCTTTCAAAAAATCAAAATATTGTTTGAAAATTCTAAAATTCAAACTTAAAACTTGTGAAAATTTGAAATGTACTTAAAAATGTGTTTAAATTGCAGATGTTTGGGATTCAAATTGGTTTGCCATTACCAACATTAATGGAGATAGTAGCACAATTAGCGGTCTACTTCTTGATAGAAGATTATAGTAATTACTGGCTCCATAGATGGTTACATACCAAATGGGGCTATGAGAAGATTCATCGAGTCCACCACGGATACGCCTCTCCGTATGCACATTGGGCCGAGGTATTGATCCTTGGGATTCCGACGTTTCTAGGACCGGAGATTGTTCCTGGCCACATTATCACCTTTTGGTTATGGATAGCTTCACGCCAAATCGAGGCCATTGAGACTCATAGCGGGTAACATTTATCTGCTTAAATAATCTATTAAAGATAACATTTTAGTATAAGGTTTGTGTTAATTTTTTTTTGGGTTTTTCAAGATATGATTTTCCATGGACTCTGATTTCGTTTGTGTTAAAAAGAAAAAAAAACGTTTTGGACCTTGGGCCCGGGGCGGTCGCACTGTTGGCCTGCCCTCCTAAGTCCATTGCGGTACAATATAACAAACGTTTCACCATCCTTCATAACTTAAAAACATTGCGGTACAATATAACAAACGAAATCCCATGATACGATTTTCTTACCCAACCATTTATGAGGAGGCGTCCATGGCGTTAGGTGGATACCTAACTTGTTTGTTAGGGAGGATTTGTAACAATACACTAATTGTAGTAAATACAATGACTGTTGAAATATATAATACGACTGCATAGTCCATACTCCATGTAATATTGTATTCATTTTTTCTTTTGTCAATAAATAACCACTAAATCGACAATAAAACTCGATCCATATCCTAAAATTTTCAAATAGAATTTGATGAACTCACCATCTCATACCTAGCAATTGCACCACCTATTCCCTGCCATATTGCATTGACTTTAAAGTTGATGATATTAACTTTTATTTATTTTATTTGGAGGGTCAAATTGCAAAATATGGTAACTTAATTTTTTTCTTCCAGAAAATCCTATTATATAATATGATCTATATATAGATATTCGTTTAAATGGTTTGGTTTCGGTTTGTTTTGGGGTTCAGAAATTTGAAATTTGAAATTTGAAAAAGTGGCCTTATAATGAAAAATATATATTTGATTCTTCGGTTCGGGTTCGGTTTTTGTAAACACTTACAAAACTTTAAATCAATTTTTTAAATAATTTTGAATTAATCGGAAATTTTAGGTTATGTGGATTAAATTTAATCCATGTTAGTATTTTGTTGATGAAATTACAAAAAGCTTGAGAAAAACAAATAATATGATAAGTGGTGACGACAATGGTTGAATACAAAAACTAAATAATTAAGTAACACTTATTTAATACAAACCATGTACTCTTGTTTTGATACTGCTATTCAGATATCCAATTATCCAAATGAGGTTCGATAAAATTACCAAATCGAACGGAATACCAAACTAATATAGAATTGTTTCCAATGAGGTTATTTAGAATTTTTAAACACGAACCAAATGACTTATTTGAGTTAGGTTTGGTAAAAAAAACCATTTTGTTCGGTAAATACGCCTAGTTCTAATATGATCAATATGTTAAATAATATGGAGTACAATATATATAAGAGAAAATGATAAATATGACTCAAAATTTCTATTTAAATGCAAAAATATATCCCAATTGAATTCATCTCTAAAATTAATCCATGAGGGTAGTGAATTTGTTACCAAAATTCAAGGTCATTGAACATGAAATTGATAAGTTCGGAAGTGAGTTTAATACCGTTAGATATGAGATATTTGAATTACATCGACATGTTTTTGATATAAAAATGACATACGGATGATGAAACTTGTTTTTGGCTTACACTACAAGAAAACAGACGTTTTGCGAGAGAAAATTGTGATGCCAAAATGGTGTCGCAAAATTGCTATGCCATTGCAACGTTTTTGCGATGCCAAAATCCGCATCGAAAAAACGTAGCAAAAATGTGACGCCAAAAAAGGTCGCAAGTTCGCGAGACCATTGCGATGATTGTGCGACACTCTTGCGAGGACGCAAAATATGTCGCAAAAGCATCGCAAATCTGCAACGTGATTGCGAGACATAATTTCTATTGTAGGTTTGCGACAGCTTTGCGTTGGTTTTGCGTGTGACTTTTGTGACATCGCAAATCCGTAGCAGAATTTTTGTTTTCTCCTATAAATATCCCCACATGGGAATGTATTTTGACACCAAACAAGAAGTAATAAGAGAGAGAAACTAGTGAGAGAAAATAGCGTTCGAGAAAAAAGTCCAAAAATATAAATCGTTAAAAAATGACGTTGGAACATGAAGTGTTCACTTTACGACGATGGATGTATAATCGAAGGGATATGGAGACCAGAGAAGTGAGAAAAGAGTTCCGAGATGGGCTGCAGGCATTTATAAATCAGGCGGCAAATAACCCATATACTCTAAATGACGGTAACATATTTTGTCCGTGTATAAAGTGTGGGAACAAAAAATATTTGAATATCGATATGGTAAAAAGACACGTTTATAATAGAGGATTTACTCCAAACTATTATGTCTGGTTTTCTCATGGGGAAGGGTATAGTTTGGGTGCTGGAAGTAGTAATATGGGTGGTCGTGGTAATGATCAAGCTAGTCAGGAATATGGTAATATCAACTATGGTGGTAGTATGTTTGAAAACTACACTCACCTACAAGGAAATATGTCTCATGATATGGTTACAGATGCATATCATTGGAATTTTCCGGGTGTTGTTGAAAATATTAGGGAAGAACCTAACCCGGAAGCAAAACGGTTTTATGATATGCTAGATGATGGAAATCAACCCATCTATGAGGGGTGTAGAGATGGTCTATCTAAACTGTCATTAGCATCTAGGTTGATGTCTATTAAAATTGAAGGAAACATAAGTGAGAGAAGTATGAATCAATTTGCTGATGTGCTTAAAGAGTATTTGCCGGAAGATAATAATTCTGCTGAGAGTTATTATGAAATGTAGAAGGTGGTTGCGGGTTTAGGATTACCATCTGAAATGATTGATGTTTGTAGTGAAAATTGCATGATTTTCTGGAAAGATGATGATAAGTTGCAGGAATGTCGTTTTTGTGGAAAGCCAATATACTGTGCAACAAAGGGAAGGACGCGTATCCCATATAAACATATGTGGTACCTTCTAATCACAGATAGGTTGAAATGATTATATCAATCGGAGAGGACCTCATATGCAATGAGATGGCATGCAGAACATAAAGTAAATGATGGGGAGGTTACACATCCGTCAGATGAAAAGGCTTGGAAACACTTTCAAACGATACATTCTGATTTGCTAAAGAGTCTAGAAATGTATATCTAGGTTTATGCACTGATGGATTTAGCCCTTTTGGTCTATCTGGTAGACAATATTCGTTATGGCTTGTCATCTTGACACCGTATAATCTTCCACAGGATATGTGCATGCGACGAGAATTTTTGTTTATGACTATTCTAGTGTCAGGTCCTAGTCATCCGAAGCGTTCCCTCGATGTGTTCCTGTAACCTCTGATACACGAGCTTAAACAATTATGGTATAGGGATATTTGCACATTCGATTACTTGTAGAAGCAAAATTTCAACATGCGCGCTGTTTTGTTGTGGACAATAAGTGACTTCCCGGCGTATGGTATGTTATCAAGATGGACGACACATGGAAGGTTATCTTGTCCATATTGTATGGGTTGGTCAGATGCATTTCAATTAAAGCATGACAAGAAATCATGTTGGTTCGATTGTCATCGTCGGTTTCTGTCCATGCATCATCCATACAGAAGGAACAAGAAATTTTTCAAGAAAAACAAGGTAGTGAGTGTTCCTCCCCAAACACACATGTCAGACAGTGAAATGTTGGAGCAAATAGATCATTATGGTGCTCAGGAAACATGTGAACGTTGGGGTAATTGGCACATTCCAGGAAACATGCCAGACGGATATGGTGACTCTCACAATTGGCACAAGAAGAGTATCTTTTGGGAACTCCCGTATTGGAAAGGTCACTTACTACTACACAATCTGGATCCGATGCACATTGTTAAAAAAAAATTTGACAACATTATGAACACGGTTTTAAATGTGCAGGGAAAGAGTAAAGATAATCTCAAAGCCACGTTAGACTTGGCCGAACTCTGTGCAAGACCCGAATTACATATTACGAAGGATGGAAAGCAACCGATTCCGATATTCCTTTTGTCAGGAGAAGCTAAACAAACATTATTTAGATAGATTGCGTCCGATGTTAAGTTTCCGGATGGTTACATGTCAACATTCGCAAGGTGTATAGAGCAAGGGAAAAAATATCGGGTATGAAGAGTCACGATTGTCATGTATTCATGCAGTGACTTCTTCCTTTTGCATTACTTGAGCTGCTTCCAACCATTGTCCATGAATCAATAGCCTGTAAATGGTTTAATAGTTTTGATTTGTCTAATTGGTGTAATTATATAAGTGAGTTGCTTATAAAAGTGATTTGTCTAATATGTAGGGATTGGTGGATTTTTTAGGGATCTTTGTACACGAACACTAACATTGGATGACATAGCTCAATTAGAAAGTAACATTCCAGTGTTGCTTTGTAACTTGGAAAAGATTTTTCCTCCTGCATTTTTTGACGTGATAGAACATCTTCCAATTCACCTACCACTTGAAGCAGCTCTCGGTGGGCCGGTTCAATTTAGGTGGATGTACCAGTTTCAGCGATTCATGGGCCATCTTAAAAGGAAGGTAAAAAATCAAGCAAAAGTGGAAGGATCGATCGTTGCAGGAAGTCTAATTGAGGAAACATCACATTTCACATCATATTACTTTAGTCCAGCAGTTCAAACTAAACAAACACAAGTCGGACGATATGACGATGGAGGGGTTGCACCATCATATGCCATTGAAGTACCTGAAATCTTTCTGCAGGTTGGGAGACTTGGTGGAAAATTAAAGGAAGAGTACTGGGAAAATCACACTTACTCTCGTGTAGCTCCCAGTTACATACTGCGCAATTGTGAAGATGTTGTGCCATTTGAGACGTATTTAGATATCAGAGTTTATTAATTTATTTATTTATGTACACACAAATCATACATACTTTATTTGCAGTGAGTTT
Organism: Lepidium sativum; assembly: GCA_023374145.1. Lineage (NCBI taxonomy): Eukaryota > Viridiplantae > Streptophyta > Magnoliopsida > Brassicales > Brassicaceae > Lepidium > Lepidium sativum. The sequence continues at coordinate 51,507 of JAKUCM010001766.1, forward strand.
GACAACCAGATACGGGAAGCCTTTCCTAACTTGCAAGAAACAGAATATGACACATATAAAAAACGTGATTTTGCGGGTTGGTTAAAATACTATGTAAGTACAAATATATATTAAGTACAAAAAGCTTTGCAAAAATAAATTATTGCACATTTATAAATGTTTATTTTGTAGGTTAAGAATGGATGTTCTGGCAAACCTATGCCTTTATGGTTGCATGAGATTGTTGATGATCCTATTGCCAGAATTGTAACGGCTCCAATGTATTTCACTCGTGGCTATACTTTTCATACATATGACCATGGTTCTAATAGATCAACAGCAAATTACAGGATTCATGTGCCTGGTGAAACTGACTTCTACGACGTTCTGAACAAAGTCATAGAAGTCACATATCCTGGAGTAATTGGTTTGCGATGCGTTTTGTTCCAATGTCATTGGTACAATACGACTACCGGTCAAGGAGTTCACACTAATAACTTAGAGGTAACACACGTTAATGGAAGCCTGACGTATTCGAAGTTTATCCCTTTCATTCTACCATGTCAGGCAGAACATGTGTGTTTCATTCCATATCCTCGTATAAGGCAAAGGCGTGAGACATGACTTCATGTTATAAAAGTGAATCCAAGAGTTTGTATAATGGTGGAAGCCGATGATGTGGTAATGCAACAAGAAAGATCATCGGAACTCGCTATAGCTGTTGAGTCCACAAAACAAATCATACATGCACAACAAGAAGTAGAAGACATTGTTCCTAACGATACAACCGAAGATCATGATGATTATGAAGAGTTCAACGAGACCGAGGAAGACACAAAAAAAGAAGACGATACCGATGAAGAATAACAGAATAATTAAATTAAATGTTAGAGACAACTTTACATTAATGTTACTATCTTATTGTATTCGTAAAATCTAAAATCTTTTATTTTAAAATATTTTAAAATATATGTAAGAGCCATGCGACACTCCTGGAAATTTCCAATTTTTGCTACACCCTTGCTATGTGGTATATGAAACATCGCAATTCCGTAGCAAGGTCTCTTTTTTTCCTATAAATAACCCTCCATCTCAATTTATTTTCTCAACAACTCATTTGAAGTTAGAAAGAGAAAGTAGTGGGATAATAACAATTCATTTTTTTTACAAAGAAAGATTTGCTAGGCTCCTACTTTCGTCTGGAAAATGTCGCAAGTTTATAATGCTTTCTTGCGATATGTAACCTATGACGAAGTATGGGCCTAGTAAATCTTTATTTGTAAGAAAAAAACAACCCCTGACATAAACCCAAAAAAATAACGGTAAAAGGTCTCGGAACTTCCAGATTATTCAGTCCGATTAAAGACAGGTCTCCGAACGTTTTTTTTCTTTTTAAAAATTTGTTAGGCCATTGCAACGTCTATGGTCCAGACGTCGCAAGGGACTAGCAAACTTTGCAAGACCCTTGCGACGTCTGGACCATAGATGTCGCAATGGCCTAACAAATTTTTTAAATTTTCAAATTTGGTATTAGATTTTGTACTAAGTGATTTGCGCGTGGTTTTATAAAATTTTTCCTTGCTACACCTTTGCGAGATCTTGTGGCTGGACGTTGCAAGGGCGTTGCAAGCCGATGAAACCCTAAGGACGTCGCAAGGCTATGGCGTCCCTGTGATGGCCTTGCGACGCCGCCCTAAATTATACACAATTACTTTCTTCTGTCTTCTTCTTCTTATTCTCTTTCTTCTCTTGCGATTTCTTCTTCTTTTCTCTCCTTTCTTGCCGTTTATCCTTCTTCTTCTTCTCTCTCCTTCTCTCCTTCTCCCCACCGCCGCCTCTCCTTCTCTCTTTCTCTCCACCGCCGACTCTCCTTCTCCCCTTCTCTCCACCGCCGCCTCTCCTTCTCCCCTTCTCTACACAGCTGCATCTCCGCCTCTCCGCCTCTCCGAATCTCCCACCGGCGCCAGCAACATCATTGTTCCATTGAATGTAAGCTAGATGTAAGTTATGAATTGTAGATCTAAGATTCAAATTTTAGATCTCGGAATGAATTTTTTAGATCTAGGAATGGAATTTTAGATCTAAGATCTTAGAAGACGGATTTCGTAATTAAGGAACTGCTAACGATTTTTCGAAAATTTTCTGGAATTTTGAAATGAATTTCGCACTTTTTAAAAACGTTTTTTGCTTTATAAATTAAATTTCGGATTTAAAAACGGTTTTTAATAATTTATTATATTATTTTCGGATTTAGTAAACATTATTAAAAAAATTTAAAATGTTTCCTTGCTTTATAGATTAATTTCCACATTTAACAACATTTTTTAAAAATTAATATGTAATTTTCAGATTTATTAAAAATTATTAAGATTTTATTAATCTTACGGATTAAAAACCATTTTTTAAACATGAGTAGTATCTAGACATTTTAACAACATTTCTTTGCTTTATAAATTAATCTTCGTATTACAAACCATTTTTAAAATTTTTTTATATATTTTCAAGATTTAGTAAATTTTTTTAAAATTATCAAATTTTTGAATTTTATAACAGTTATTTTTCGGTTTAAATTTTTAAAATGACTTTCATGTTAACATAATGTCAATTACACTATTTTAGTACTCTTTATTCGTAATTTCATTTTTATTTGTTTCAGATGTCTAGATCTCATAATCCTTACACTCTTTATCTATCTGATGTCGGTTAGCTCCCCCCGGCGACTCCTGGATCGGGTTCAAGATCTGTTCCCCCGACGCCTGGTGCTAATTTCACCTCTCAGCCGGGGTATCCACCAGTCCCTGATACTACTCATGCACCTCCCATTGAGCCCCAATACCAGATACCAAATGCAACTACGGGTATGACGATCGAAGACATACTGTCAGATCCGGTCCACAAGTATCTTCCTAATCTTCATCCGAACCGTCTGCCGGGAACTTTGTAGGTTCCATGACGATGGAATTTTGCCAACGACTGTTGGAGAGATCTTTGAACGAGATTTCCAGGAGCTGCACGCTAATTTTAGCCAAACACCATGTCCACATCATCGATAGATGGTTCCGAACGTTTGTGGTAAAAAAATACAGTCTTTTACTATACTACACCGTTTATTACATCCATTTAACTAAAATTTGTGAATCTTTTTTTGTAGCAACGTTTTCACTGGGAGGTTTCAATTACCAGTCTAGTCCACAAAGAGTTTGAGGCGGTTTTGCGTAGACGGATGAACGATCAGGTGGGTCATTGAAAGAGTAAGTGGAAGAAGAAAGACAATTAGGCAATGCCGCAGTGGTTCAAGGATTCGGTCTTGGAAGGATTAATTCGGTAGTGGGAGGATCCGAAGTCCCAAAAAAAAAGCGCAAGCTGTCGGGCAACTCGGTTGTCTGTTCCTGATGGGAGCGGTCCGCCCAGGCATTGCTCGGGAAAAACATCATTCAAAACTCGAGCCCGCAAACTAGTAGATATTTTTACTTAAAATTAACAATTTTTTTTTAAAATATATCGCCTTATTTTAATATTTCACAGCAAGAGGAATCGGGGGATACGCACCCTGATATCCTTAGTACTATGTACATCACCAAGCGGAACAAAGCCGGAGTTTTTGTTGACAAAAACGCCGAGAAACTGTACAACGACGTCACTACAAAGTTGAAGGAATTGACTCAAGAATGCAGTGAAGAGAGCTCTGCATCCGGGGGATTATCTACGGCGCATAAGAACCAGATCTATTTTTAGGTAAAATAAATTTTATATTCTTCATTTACCTTCTATTTTAGCTAAATTAATCTAACTTTTGATTGTTTTTCATTTATTATATCGCTCCCCGTAAAAAAGGGAGATTATTTGGAACAGGTTCTCTCGGCTCGAGGATTGAGTAGTGTATCTCACCTGAAGGATTTTCACAATCCTCAGTAGCAACCAGTAACCTGCGACAGATAGTCGATCGGCAGACCCAAGAGTTAGATCGAACTAACACCGAGCTTGCCAAGGCTAAGAAGAAAATCACGACCTACGACCGCTTGTGGTCTATACTGGCCAAGAAGGATCCAGAGCTAGCTGATGCGTTTGCGGAGATCAATGTTGAAGACGAAGACACCGGATCCGCCTCGGGAAACTTAGACCGATCATACAATTTTTGATTTTTAAAAAACTTTTTTTTAAGTTTTTTTAACTTGTTAAAAAAAACAAATATTTTAATTTTATTTTATAATTTTAAAATTTTAGTTTTTATTTTATTTTAATAATTTCACAGGGCGTCGCAAGGGAGTCGCACACGGCTCCCTCGCAAGGTAGTCGCAGACGACTCCCTCGCAAGGTAGTCGCAGACGGCGCCCTCGCAAAGGTGTCGCAGATTTTGCTAAGCTTTTGCGACATCTCTCTTAGCAAGGCATTTGCAACGTTTTTATCTATCGCAAGTTTTACGACGTTTCTGCTACGCAGATAAGTTTGCAACTTGCAAATTGCGACATTTTGACTGCCATCGCAAGAACGTTTGTTTTTGCTTGTTGCGACAGCTTCGCGAGGCATTTTACCATCGCAAAAGCCTAGTTTTCTTGTAGTGTTAGTGATTGGTGTAACGGTATTGGATGTGTTTGGTGTTGTGATACTCTGATGATGAAACGTAATTTTTAATTTTTTAAGATTGTAAGACTCAATGATGATATGCTTTTGGTTTTTAAGATTGTAATTTCATATTGTAAAGACTTTTTGATCATATCATATAACATTGTTATTTGTGGTCTTTATAGAATAAAAGATTGTAAAACAGAGAGACCTCTTTGATCATATAATGTTGTTTTCTTTGTATTACAGAGAGACTATTTGATCATATATTGTTGTTGTCTTAAAGAGTAAAAGATTGTAAAACACAGACTCTTTGTGAACCAAAAAACACTGAGTCTTACATAACAACTTAAAGCAAAACGTTTTACAAAAATTCTAAAACCTGAACATTGCAAAGTTTTTAAAAAAAGCTAAATCAAGCATAATATTGCGTACTGCTTTTCACTGGCTCAGCTGCTTGATAGGGTTAGGAAACCGTTCCAACCACTTCCACCAATTAGGAGGATTGGCATTTGGCCAAGTCCAAAACACTTGAAATCCACTAACAGAAGAGATTCCTCCTTGTGAGCAACCAACTTGTGGTCCATAAACTTGTTATTGTAATCCACCAACATGTGAATATCCTACACTTTCTTAAAACCTAGAATGAAACATAAATATTTCAAAGAATTCTTGGAAAGAAAGAAAACAGAGAAACATAACTCAAGTATACATACCGTTTGCTTTCTTGGATCGGCCCTCGTGGTCTTTTAGCAACAAGTTCAGGTGTTGCATTGTTGCATGTAGACTTGTTGTGGCCTTCTTCTTTTCACTTTGAGCAGGTTATAAGTTGATTTTTCTGAGTTAGCCTTCAGTTTATCAGCATTTGTGGTGGCTACTTCATTCCGTTATTTGCGCCTTGCATACTTACTTGGTCTCCTAGTCTTGCCGACTCTATTTGGTTTGTGGTATAGAACATGTAAACCTACTTCATCCTAGGCCACAAATTAATTTTGTTTACGAAGCTAGATCCCATTCTCATATGTATTTTTCCATATCCTGTGCTAAAATAATCAGAGACATAGTCTTCTATCTTCAGTTTTTTGCCGATAATGATAGTTGAAGCATGTTCACATGGTATTCCATCGAACTGCCACTTCAAACAGCCATAAATCTGTAACCTCATATCAACACAGTAGGAAAAACCTGCAAATCACTAGCTGACTTATATCTCACACAGTCTCTTGATTTATGTATTGTTAAATCCATCTGTTTGTGAGCACTCTTTGTGAACCTAGACTACAACTTCTGACTCATAATTGACCTCTTAGCATTTTCCACCATGCATTGTCTCCTAATATCCTCCAACATATCTAGCAAAGGTTTCCTCCTAGCCTCATGAATAGTACAATTAAATGACTCATAGAGGTTATTGAGATTGTGACTGCAGAAATTACCTACCCTGAAGAATGCGTGACACCATGTTTTTGGATAGCGTTTGAGTAGTGAATCATAAGCTCCTTAAATGCGTTGCCTCAATGCCTTAAAATTGTCGAGGTATTCTCCAGTTGTATAACTCCTCATAATTTCTCCAATATAACCTCACAATCTGCATGTCATGAGTATCACGTTTCCAATTTCCTAGCACACATTTTGTGCTCATCTTGTGGCAGTTGAGTTTGCACTGCCTTTACCAACCCCTTCAATAACAAAAAACATTTTAACACACTATGTGTTAGTAATACAATGATGTACAGTTAGATGCAAACACATAAAAACATTATTCACAATTAACACACTATCATATACAAACAATTTATTAGTGATAAAAACAAATCATTACCTTTTGTTGTCAAATATTATGCTACAGTTATTGCCCTTCATCAAGTCCTAAATCAACCTTAGATGATGCATAAAACTAGTCCCAATTTACCTTTATTCTCAATCTCGACGACTGCCCATGCAATTAGGACAATGTGGTTATCACCATCACGTCCAACTGCAGCTAACATCTGTTCCTTTAATATCCCATTTAGGAGAAGCTTTGCTTACACCTATAATGGGTATGCAATATCTCTTTCATGCGTCTCGTTGAGCTGAAAAACACAAATAAATTCTATGAAACCTTGCAAGATTCTTGGATTTGGACCCATAATGGTCTCAATGTCAACAATACTTGTCAGGACAATCTTCAGTATCTCAGCTTCATAATCCCGTATGCAAGCAAATTGACCTTCATATTCTTTTCTTCTTGCTTTATTCACTTGAGTATTTGATTTTAGACATTGTTCTTCACGCAAATGAAGATTGTAACTCCCAAGGATTTTTGATGTCATCTCTCTTGTTGTAAATTTGGGATCCACAAGCGCTCTCTGTGTATAGATCTGCAATTGTCGAACCATTTAACAGCTTTGTGTACCCAGAATGTGCACAAATATGCTTATTCTGGTACACCTTAACCCGCAGCTTGTGTTTACTCCTTTCATAGGAGCAATATATTCGCCATGGACAAGGGTTCTCTGTATTAGTGTCCGTAGAGAAAATAGCAGCTAACCTCTTCTTCATTGAAATTTATAGCTTCTTATCATATCTTGTTTTTAGAGAATACCTCGATAGAGCATTTTTCAAATATGATGCAAAGCCAAATGTTTTGCCAAGCCTAAGAATTTCACCATCTTCCTCGTTTCAATTGTCACTGTTTTGATTTTTCGTTGGCTCTTCTTCACCACCGGATGAAGTATTGTCAGTTTGAGGAATCAAATCATCTCTCCACACCTCGCCTTCTTTATCAATATCCTCGCTATCAATATCCCCAAATTGAGAAAATAATACATGATAAGACTTTTCTTCAACAGGAACAACTTCTCTTCGTTCACCGTCGTCTTCTCCTTCTTCTTTATCATCAACTTCAAATTCTCTTTCTAACTCACAGTTTTCATCACTTGGTCTTTTGCGACTTTCAGACATAGCTTTTACATCAACTTCTCTTTCAACCTCACGATTTTCACTTCTCCTAGACGAGAATTGCCTGTCATAGTCTATGGGACTTGAGCTTCGTCACTGCAGAACTTTGAAGGATTTGGTCTTTAGTTTCTTCAGTGACGAGGAGACAAAACCTAGAGAAGGAATTTCTCAAAGACTTTTAGGGTTCAATATTAAAACTCAGTGTTTTAGTAATTGTAGTGAAAAGGTTATCAAAACTCAGCGTTTTGATAACTGTAGGTATTAAACACTAGCAACGTTTATTAACAACTAACGATGCTTAATGTGGGTTAATTTTGACTAACAACAATACAAAATTGACATAGTTGACGAAAAGTTTGATATTTGTTTGACAGAGACAAAGTTTGATATTTTTTTGGCAAATTTATAAAAGTTTGGTATTTATATGACCGTTTCCTCGTATCTCAAAAAGGTTATTGAGGAAAAATACTCTTAGAAAACATTAAAAATTTAAATAACCACCACCATACTTTCGTATAGTATCTTTTGTCAAAAATTGAACCGACAAGGCGTGATCCTTAACCTAAATAATACATCCTAAAATCTATTTTTAATTTACTATATGTAGTAGAAAAGATCAAACCAATGATACTAAATCTCATCTTAACCACCACACTGAAAAAATTTAATTTTTCCGTAAACTTCAAACCTTTAATTTTTATTGTTTTCTATTTTAATCAACACTTATGTTAAATGAATCCAATCTATTTGTCACCAAGTAATAGCCTAAACCCATCTCTAATAATCCTCTACTTTTCGACCAAAAATAGCTTGAAAATCCTCTACTTCTCATTCTAATCCTCTACTTTTAATGAAATCTGTTTTCAGATGCAAAAAGAACTAGTTATCTATATAATTTATTAATTGATATGACTATTTTTTCAATTATTTTTGAAATGTGAAAGTCTTTTTGACACTTTTTCGCAAAAATTTACAAAATTTTCTTATTTTGATCCCGAAAGATACTATAATGAGTATATAAATATAAAATTACATATTTTCTTCTTATATTCGTAAAACAAATTTTGTACGTTTAATAATATTCAAACAAGGCTGAAATTTCAATATATTTAAACCACATTTTTCTATACCATTTAATTAGAATGAAAAATTTCACCAATCTTGTAGTACATTTTCCGGTAAGATATTTCTATTCATAAATGGCAAACTTTTTTTCATAATTTTACCTTACTATATAATTAAAAATATTAATTTATATTTTATAATTCCGAAAAAGGTGTCTGTGTTTTCTTTCATCCTATGGTTAGTTGTATAGGTTAGATTCTCAGCATGGTTGACGGTTCTCAACCATGGATTATGTTCTTCTCATGATGATTTTACAATCGGCTATTTACTATGTGTGGTGTGAGCAAAAGCAAAGAGTTCACAACAAATCTGGCTCTTCAATGTCAACTCTTACTCACACCATGGACAAAATGCTACGTAACCATATCTTATCCCTGAGGTACCCTTACAAACTTGAAATTTTACTCAGGAGATGGTTGAGATTAGAAGATTTTAGATTCTTTCAATTTTTTCTAGTTCTATTTGTTATTCTTTGAATGCATTAGATTATTTATATATAATTTATTGTCAACGAGTAACCATTAGATATAACCTCTCTTTTTGTTGATCAACAAAATTTAACATTTCAAAAAATATATATATATATATATATATATATTAATTTATAAATAAAAATAGGGTGATTAGCTAGAATAGTGCTAGAAAATTGTCAAACTATTAAAACAATACTCATATTTAGCTAGAATAGTGCTAGAAAATTGTCAAATTATTGAAATAGTACTCATATTTTGAAATTACTTAATGCTGAAATTTTATCAAAGACAAGCTTGTTTTTTTCGCTTTGTAAAAAATAAAAAATTTACAAAAATATTATTAATAAAAAGTTGGAGCGCCAAAAAATAAACCTGCTAGTAATAAATTTGTAACACATGGCAAATTAATATTTGTTTGCATATATGTCTTGCTTTGTGTAGATTCTGTTTTGGTAGATTTATTTTGAGTATGTAGTAGATTTTTTTTCCGTAGATATATTACGTAGTGACAGATTAATTTTAATGTTTTGTAAATTTTTTTAATATAGTGTAGTAAAAAACTTTTCTATAGGTAGATTTAAATTTATTTGCATATTTAATTTCATAAGGCATATTTGTTTTTTGCACATTTAATGTTATGTGTTGCAGATTTGTATCATGTTGAAAAATTTATTTTCATTCTGTAAATTTTATGTTCAGTCTTGAAGATTTATTTCAAATTGGCATTTGTTTCTATTGATCAAGACCTATCAAGGCTATCGAAATATAAATCGGGTCACAAATAAGTATCAGAACGCATTCAAAGAGTATCAGGTTAAGGAAGGCAGTCATAACACATTACCAGAACCATCGGACCATCAGGACGTGAGGCACAGACCGCAGGAAGGAATTCATGCACCGCGGTACGTGGTCAACGCACGGACAGAAAAGTCAACGCACGGACCTAGTATGTACCACAGGAAGGTCTTGTGTGACCCGCGGGAAGAAACAGATCGAACCGCGGGAAGGTCAGAGGCCGAGGAAAAGCTTACCGCGGTACAGCAGAGTACGTACCGCGGGAAAGAAATCTGTCCGAGGGAAACTCCTACCGCGGGAAGGTTTGTGATCGAGGAATACCTTACCGCGGATACAGAAAGGTCCGGGTCAACGCGCATCACCCAAAAGTCAACACTTTCCCAAAGGTTGAATTATGATGCGCTGAGACTAAGGAGCCGTTTGGAAGACTTAGTTAGGGTACCACTAGACCCTAATTAAGTAATATGAGCGTTAGGAGTGTGGGGACCAGCTGAGGTGGTTGTAAAAGCCGAGGGAGCATTGAACCCGAGGCGAAAGCGACAGGCCGCAAGACCGAAGAAGCATACGACCCGAGGAGAAAGCGAGATGTCTTGGGATCGAGAAAGCGATATGTTTTGGGATCGCCGAAGTCTCTCTCTCCTCTCCAACGGTCACATAGGCGGCTAGGGCTCTTCATGTCTTCTCTCCCAATTAAACCTATATATATACTCTTGTAATGCGATAATCAAAAATTCAATGAGAATGAGACTTTCATATCTTTTGTATCTTTACACTACAATCTCTATTTCCGCACACATGTCTCTGTAAATTCTTTTAGTTTCAGTAAATTTATTTGATAGTGTTGCAAATTTATATTTAAATCGTAGATTTATTGTCAATTAACAAATTTGTTTTCATATGTCAAAGATCAGTTTGAGATTGATAGATTTGTTTCTGCAAATTTTTTCTTCATTGTTGCAGACTTATTTTTATTTCGTAAAGTTATGATTCAAATGTCTGTAAATTTATCTGAGTAAATGTTGTATACATAATGTTGTAGATTTTTTTAATTCTCGTAAACTTTTTCCGTTTTAACTTAAAAATGTAAATACACGAACTCCCTAAGTTACTTCTTTCATTATCCAAATCATTCAGCATTGCTCAAAATACACAATTAAAACCAGTTCGTTATGAATATAAGACAAATTCTGCAACAAATTGGACAGTATGGAAGCCAGATGTTTGTTTACAAATCAACTCTCTCTTTTTTTTCTCTCTCTCTTTCTCTCTTCTCAGCTTTTTAATTGTGTGATAACCAATATTATAAAACACATGGTTTTTTTTACAATTTATCTCTAAACAAGAAAAGCACTTAGTCCCATAACTCACATACAAAACATTCGTAAACCCGAAAGAATCATATATTGTAAATATGTTAGGTACAAATTAGTGTTTAATTCTCGTGAATTACGGACCATTGCTTCTTCTTTCCGAGTGTTACATCAGCTCTAGATCTGGGCATTCGGGTACCTGGACCCGATCGAGTCAGGTCTTTCGGGTTTCGGATATTTCAGGTTTACCAACGTAAGATCTGATCGGGTATTTTCTGCGGGTCCGGATCAAGCTCGGGTATTAAATTTCAGGTTCGGGTTTATTTTGGATATCAAATTTTGGGTCGGATTCGAGTCGGGTTCGGGTTATCCGAATTTTTCAGCTAATTTTTAATCAAAATATTTTAAAAAACCAGTTTTAAAAATCACAATGTAAAAACCGTTCAGGTATTTTATAAATTTTGGTTCGATTCAGATTCGGGTATTTCAGATCGGATTCAGATTCGAGTTCAAGTTTTGGATATTATGGCCAAACCTAATCAGCTCTATCATATTATAGAGTATTATTTGAGTAATTATGCTATATACTACCATTACTTAACTAATTATCTCATAAAGTACGAATCAATTATACAGTCATCAGTCGTATTTAAGTTTTACACCTACTTTTGAATTAAAATTCGCACAATTAGCGTCTCCTTGACAAGATTAGGACTTCCCTATTAGTTATTAAAAAAAAACCAGAAATGGAGAAAATAACTTGTTCTCTGAACGGAAAATTATCCACAAAACATTTGGATTTTTCAGCTCGATTTCACCCAATCTTATAAAATTTCTTCCTCAATTCAACAAGGGTTTGCTTATTATTTCTCTTCGATTACGAAATTCAGGATTTTTGAAGAACCCAGACAATGGCGTGGAACGTGTTCAAGTTCTGCACAGCGCTTCGCGCCTTGGGTTCGATCATGATCCTATTCGTACTCGCGATCATCGGATTCACATACTATGCTATTGTCGTGGTGAATTACGGACCAGCTCTATTGCTCGGTGGTTTCGATTCGTTAGTAGCTCTTCTTGTTTTAGGCCTGTTTCACTTTCTGGTAAAACTCATTTCTTTTTGTAGGTCAATCTAAACTTTTTTGATCTTCTTGCGACCCTTCTGAGATCTCCGCATGATTGTACTTTAGATATCTGCTAAATACATGATCAGCTGGTTTGGATTATTGCCTTTATTACCAATTGAATCTTAGTTACTACTTGACTTTGCTTTGGTGATATTGGGTCAGATCTTTGTTGATTTTACTAGTTTGAAGCAAGACATGGAAAGAATGCTACTAATGTATGTGTTTAATGCTTATATGTTGGAATTTTTGTTGCTTAGATTGCACAGACTAGATTCTATATTGGGCATTGCTTCATAGTGGCAATGTAGATCAGGTTGATGACATTTATGGCTGCTGGATTTCAAGTATCAGTTATGATAGCTTTAACTTTTTGTAATATAGATTGCAATTGAATTACGATACCAGCTAGATAGTGAGTTTTATCATGTTTATCATAAGCTAAGCAAGCAAGAAATCAAGCAGTGGTCTATTTTTTTGGTATGGTATAGTGTAGAGTGTCTGTGTTTCTTCCAGTTTTGAAGATGCAAAGGGATCCTTATCATGGTTTTTGTTCTGTGTGTAGCTTATAATGCTATTGTGGAGTTATTTCTCTGTTGTTGTGACGGACCCTGGTGGTGTTCCAGTGGGTTGGAGGCCAGAAATGGACATAGAAAAAAGCGATGGAAACCAACCAGGGATTGCAGAAGGAAACCCATCAGTTTTGGTTGGAGATTCCTCATCTCAAGGTGTAAGATACTGTCGAAAGTGCAATCAATATAAACCGTCTCGTTCTCACCATTGTTCAGTATGTAAGTTCGTCCAGATTTATATTTGAATCTGGTGGTGCCTTTCTTTTTTTTTTGGTCATGGAAAGGTTTATTAATTGGGTTTTCAGGTGGAAGATGCATACTAAAGATGGACCATCATTGTGTTTGGGTCGTGAACTGTGTTGGGGCAATGAACTACAAATCTTTTCTCTTATTCTTGGTACGTACTGGAACCTATCATAGCATTGCTGCATACGAAGTTGTGAATGGGCTTATGAGGATAGTACATGGATATGATTAGAGCTTTACTCATCTGGTTGTTGAACTACAGATAATCTTATTTTTGTTTGTGTTTAGTTAATGACACAACCCATCCTTCCACATTTACTACAGATTTTCTTGAACTATTCTCTGAACTGTTTACTCGACATGTCAGATTCATACACTATCATCTTAGTCTGTCTATTATCATTATCTTAGTGCAATCCCATATGTCAAATAATGCAGTTTTACACATTTCTCGAAACAATGGTGGTTGCAATATCCCTCTTGCCAGTTTTCCTCGTATTTTTCAGCGATGGAGATGGTGATATAACCGTATCACCAGGAAGCTTAGCTGCCACCTTTGTTGCATTTGGTGAGTCTAAATATATATACACATATTTCAATTGCCTCTTCTTCATTTTTTTTTCGTTCCTTGTTTGCTTATATGTTTCAGAACACATTAATGTTACGTATCCTGTTATCTGAATCAAAAAGTCATTCCTCTCCTGTTATCCAGTATTGAACATAGCATTTGCGCTAAGTGTCCTAGGCTTCCTAATTATGCACATAATGCTGGTCGCTCGTAACACCACAACTATTGAGGTAAATAACTCTCATTTGGATGTGCTGTAAAGTTCCTCAGGGATCTCCAAGCCTAAGGTAATGGCAATAAACTTGCTTACCAAAGTAATGATTATTGTTTTGTCATCTCAGGCGTATGAGAAGCAGACAGTTAACTGGCCATATAACCTTGGTCGTAGGGAAAACTTTGAACAGGTCAATTAAAGTAGCTTCAGGATACTTGGAATCATGGACATATGAAACAACCAAAGCTTCTAAATTTTGTTTCTTTCTTCTATTGAACAGGTTTTTGGAAGGGATAAACTGTTTTGGTTCGTGCCGTTGTACACAGAAGAGGATATGAAGAAGTTGACAGTTGTTGGAGGTTTAGACTTGACGAGCAGTTCGGAGACAGAGCCGCTTCAGTCTCTGTAACTTTTAAAACTTCAAATTCTTGGAATTCGGTCTGCTTTAATGTATGTGTCAATATATCTTGTGTATTAAAGATTAGTGCCTTTTGTGGAATTTTGTGTATTCGCGAAAAGAAATTTCTCATACTTTTTTGCACAACCAACATGTTCCTTTGACTTTTTTATGTCTTGTCACAACGAATTTGTTAACTTCTCAATTTGTGCAAGTTTAATGATGTTTCAATATGGTCATATAACTTTTTAAAAGTAAATTTCCAATAAAATTTAGTTTATATAGATAGATAAATCTCTTTCTCTAATAGATTCGATATCTTTACCAAAATTCATGAGATCTTTAAATTCTTCAAACTTAGTTAACTTGTATAGAATTTTCAGTCTTCGTCTGTACATGTACTTTGGCGTTATTTCCAAAAATCCGAAATGTATATATCATCACTATTGTTTTCAATACATTTTTGTTCATCTATCCATGTCTATTTACTTTCGTACTGTTTTGTCTCCATTTGGTGATGCTGACTTTTATGTCGTGACCGCCAGATATCATCATATCATACGATGATTAAGAGGAAATAATATAATAAAATTTAAAGTTTCTCAGAACCCTATAATCTAAAATTACCATAGTGTAATATTTTTGATGTTTTATATATACAAATACTTATACTCGTAAAAATGACAAAATGTAGAGTTACTAAATAAATTAATTAAGGTTTAAATAAAGGTTTCGGCAAACAATAGAAATGTAACTGATACATGATTTTTAAGAAAATCTATGAATCCATAACCATAGCAGCAATCATCCATTCTATATTGTCTAATAAGATTTATTTCGTTCTTGTGCCAGGAAAATTTTGATTTTTTTGATAAATTCTGTCAGGAAAGTTACATATAAATACTTTTAGAACAAAAGAGAAATTCTTTAAATCCAACAGATAGCTCGAGATTTTGGAATTCCAATTATTATTCTAGGTATGAACTTGAATTTTCACGTGATTTGTCTCTTTGATCTGCATTTTAGGTCGATTTCAGTACTTTTGAGTTTCTCATTAGGGATTTTGGTTTAATGATTAATTTTTAGGCATAAGAGAAAAAGCGAAATGGTCGTTCAGAGAAGGACATCATCGAGCTCACACTACAAGAAAACAAACCTTTAGAAACTACAGAATCAGTCCCAAATCAGTCTTGGAAAGTGAGACTGAATTGAGACTGATTAAAGACTACATATATCAGTCTCAAAGAGCGACTGAATTTGCAACCGTTAATTTAGCTTCAATGTGTGACTAATCTGAGACTGCATGGTAAGTGACAAAGCTCAGTCACAGTTCAGTCTCAAATGAGAATCGCAAGTCAGTTCCAAATCAGTCTCAGAATCCCAGTCACAAATCAGTCTAAAAAATCAGTCACATATCAGTCTCAAGACTCAGTCGCAGATCAGTCTCGGTTTTCAGTCATAGATAAGTATCAAACATCAGTCGCAAATCAGTCCCAAATATAAGTCGCAAATTAGTCTCAAATTTTAGTCACAGATCAGTCTCAAACATGAGTCACATATCAGTCT
The DNA here is from genome assembly GCA_023374145.1 of Lepidium sativum. Classification (NCBI taxonomy): domain Eukaryota; kingdom Viridiplantae; phylum Streptophyta; class Magnoliopsida; order Brassicales; family Brassicaceae; genus Lepidium; species Lepidium sativum. Next base: position 67,379 of record JAKUCM010001766.1, read on the forward strand.
CAGTTTTCAGTCGCAGATCAGTCTCAAACATCAGTTGCAAATCAGTCCCAAATGGAAGTCGCAAATCAGTCTCAGATTTTAGTCCCAAAACAGTCTCAAGTATTTAGTCACAGTTCGGTGGCAAAAGTTTATTATTATTATTTATATATAAAAAGCATATAAATTTAAATAAAAATTTGCAAAAAATAAAATAATTAGATTTAATATATGAAATCGAAATTGAACTGATATTAAATAAAAGATGTGAGAACATAAAATGTTCAAATAAACGAAAATGCGGAAAAAATTAAAATAGATGATAAATCAGTCAGAAGGTCTCGTCGCTGAAGAAGCACCCAAACCGTCATTTCGAGGAGGAGGAGGAGGCATAGAAGTCAAGTGAGATGGGAAGGATGGAAGTGTCGCTTGAAGGTACTGCAAGAGCTCCCAATTCTGCTGGGTCAGATAGGCGATGTTTTACTTGTAACTCGCCATCTCTTCTTGCACGACTTGCTTGTAAGACGCCATCTCCTGTTGCAAGTTTAAAATGTTGTTTGTGACAGTAGAATCGTCGATCCCTTTGTTCTTGCCGGGACAATACCTCTTGCCGAGATTCCTGAGTCCAAAAACGTTTCTTCGGTAGTCTGGCAATGTAGCCTATTAAACCAAAATAATGTTAAAAATTAGGAAAAAAATATAAGAATAGAAATTATAATTAAATTTTAACGAGCACCTGTAGGAAACCACATTACTTACTGCACTTGTTTAGTTTTGCTTCTCGTGTCTCTTTTACACCTCACATATCTAAACTTATGCCACACTCATGATTTGTTCTTTGTTTTTTGTTTGATGTTTTGAACATTTCACGTGTAGTACTAGGGCTAGTTAGTACTAAGTAATCAACATTTTCTTTAAGATATGCAATGATCCTTTTCTTCAAATTTGGTTTTAGATTATGTCTGTTCAAAGTATATATATCACTCCTATGGTAATGATTGCTCTTTAGGTAAAAGCTTTGCTTCTTTCTAACATGGAGACTTCTTAGACGGCTTGTTGTTGAAAAGATGCGTTGTAATTTTATGTATTTTAATATATCTTGTCAAATACATAATTGAATAACAACTAACTTTATTTGGAATCTAAATACATTAAATTTCAACTTTTTAATAATATTCTTATTGTGGGCTTATGCAGAATTGGACCATATCTGATCCACTTTTATCAGGGCCTATGTTGTTCTACTATGGCCCATCAAGTCTTCTTCTTCTCCTTTGTTGTTTTGCAGAACCTGCAGCAAATTCAGAGTCAAACTGATCAAGGACCAGAATGTTCAGAATAGGTTTCATCATTGTTTGGACCATGACATCAGGGAAGAAACATACCTTTATTATTTCTTGGCTATATATCTGTTCGGTCCATGTATGAGATGTGTGTGAGAGCATTAGGAGTGTTTTCTTCGGTTCTTTCTCTTGGTTGTAATTCCCTTCTGTTTTGAATAACAAGTAACAGAAGACAGCAAGCTCTTGAGCTTGCCGAGATGTACGTTGGTCACCATTGATCACAGGAACTCGTACATGATCCTTGCATCTACAAACATACAACAAATCTCTTAGTTATCTTGTGGTAGAAGCAACATAAGGTAAAGGAAATTCACAAGAAGTGGTATCAGAGCGCCTCAGGTTGACGGTATAGAGCCAACTCTGGGAAGGTTTGAGGTCAAGGAATTTAATGGAGATGGAGATTTTTTTCTGTGGAAGTTCAAGATGTTGGCTCAACTCGAGATTCTTGGTCTAGACTCTCCTTTGTTGCCTATATATCTAGCAGAGGAAGATGGTTACGATTCAAAGGAAGAAAAAGTTGAAAAAGTTATAAAGGATGGTAAAGAGGTGAAAGACGCTGCAGCTGGACCTTCAAGAAAGTCTCCAGAACAACTTTTCATGGAATCTAAAGCAGATCCAAAGTTCAAAGACAAGGACAGAAAAGCTAAAAATCTTATTGGTACCAGTCTCTCGGACAGTGTCCTAAGGAAAGTCAAGAAAGAAAAAACTGCCTATGAAATGTGGATCGCTTTAGAAGCTGAATACCAGGTAAAGACTTTACCACACAGATTCAATCTTAAACAGAAGTTTTATAGTTTTAAAATGGATTCTGGAAAGAATCTGGACAAGAATCTCGTTGTTTTCAACAGATTAATATCAGATTTATCTAGTGTCCATGTTGATATTGGTGAAGAAGATAAAGCTGCTATATTGATGAATAGTCTACCTAAGCAATTTGAGAATTTGGTTCATACTCTGAAATACAGTGTGGGAAAGGAAACCATAACTCAAAAGGACATTATAAGCTCCGCATACTCTATTGAGATAGAGCTAATAGAGAAAGGAGTGTATAAACTTCATTCAGTTTCAGAAGGGTTGGTGGTTCAGTCTCGAGGGAGAAAAGAAAAAAAAGGACAGTCTAAGGACAGTAGAAGTGACAGTAAGCGCAGATCTAAATCAAAACCAAAAGGAAGATCTTGTTGGGCTTGTGGTACTGAAGGGCATTTTAAGAGAGACTGTCCTAAGAGAAAAGCAAACACAAAAGGAGACACAGCAGAAGCAAGTGTATGTAGAGCAGAGTATACAGAACCAGAAATGCTAGTGGCCACAAGTTCATCACATGAAGATGAGTGGATATTAGACTCAGGGTGTTCATATCACATGACATCTAACAGAGACCTAATGTTCGATTTAGAAGATGTAGATGGTGGAAAGGTACTAATGGGTAATGACAGTTTATGTGAGGTTAACGGGATTGGTAAAGTGAGTTTTGTGAATGATGACGGATCCACATTCATTCTGACTCAAGTAAGATACACACCTACTGCAAGAAGAAATCTCATATCATTGGGGCAACTAGAAACTTTGGAATGTTGGTATCAGTCTTGGGATTATAAGATGAAGGTACTGAAGAAAGGAAAAGTTGTCATGACAGCCGATTACAAGAATACCTTATATTTCTTGAATGGAAAAGCAAAGGTGTATGAGTGTAATGCAGTAAAAGGATCAGGGTGTTCAGTGGATATTTGGCATAGTAGACTAGGTCATATGAGCAGTCTTAATATGCAAGCATTGGTCAAGAAGGGTTACATTCATGTTGATTTGCCGAAGGATTTTAGGGACTGTGAACCTTGTATTTTTGGAAAGTCACACAGAATATCCTTCAACAAAGGATTACACATATCAAAAGGACCACTGGACTATGTTCACTCTGATCTTTGGGGGTCACCAAACGTGACACCTAGTCTAGCTAAGAGTCAATACTACATGTCTTTTGTAGATGATTTTAGCAGAAAAGTGTGGGTATATTTTCTGAAAACAAAAGACGAGGCCTACAACAAATTTGTTGAATGGAAGACCCTCACAGAGAATCAGAGTGGAAGAAAGCTGAAGGCTCTAAGAACTGACAATGGTTTGGAATATTGCAATAAAGTCTTTGATGATCACTGCAAAGAAAATGACATCCTAAGACACAAGACATGCCCCTATACTCCACAACAGAATGGAGTTGCGGAGAGACTAAACAGAACTATACTCGAGAAGGTGAGGAGTTTTCTAAGTGAAACGGGCTTGTCAGAAGCATACTGGGCTGAGGTTACATCCACTGTGGTCTACATATTGAATAGAACACCTTCAAAGTATATAAACTATCAAATTCCAGAACAACTATGGTCAGGAAAAGAGCTGGATTATTCATATATGAAACGTTTTGGATGTTTGGCATAATTTCACATTGACCAAGGAAAGCTAAAGCCTAGAGCCAAGAAAGGGATTTTCTTAGGATATCTGCAAGGTGTGAAAGGTTATAGGATTTGGAGTTTGGAGGATAAGAAATGCGTGATAAGCAGAGATGTTGTATTCAATGAATCAGTGATATATAAGGATATTGACAAGTCAACTAATGATGATTTACAGAAGGTTCAAGATCGTAAATCTAGAAGGGTTACTTTCTTATTGCCAGAGGATGAGGAAGAACAGATTACTAAATCTGGTGGTTCAACTCCGAATGATGGTCAAGATTTGGGAACTGATAATTCTTCTTAGAATGACATCAATGATCAACAAGATCAAGATGACCAAGTAGAGACAGAATCCTATAACGACTATTTGCTAGCTAAAGACAGAGATAGAAGAGTCACCAGAAAACCAAGCAGATTCATAGAGGCAAATGTGGCAATGTATGCTTTAAGTGTGTCACATATGATGAATGAGGAAGAGCCAAGAACCTATGAAGAAGCTATGACTAATCAACACAAAGATATGTGGATAGAGGCAATGAAGGAAGAAATGAATTCTTTGAAGAAAAGTGGAACCTGGGATATTGTACCTAGAACAGAAGCACAGAGGACAATTGGTTGCAAATGGGTTTTCAAACTAAAGCCGAGAATTCCAGAGGTAGAGAAACCTAGATTCAAAGCAAGGGTAGTTGCAAAAGGTTTTAAACAGATAGAAGGGATTGATTATAATGAGGTTTTCTCTCCACTGGTTAAACACATTACTATAAGATTGACACTCTCAATGGTGGTTAATCAGAACATGGAATTAGAGCAGATGGACGTAAAAACAACTTTTCTACATGGAAATATTAATGAAAAGATTTTTATGGATCAACCAAAAGGGTTCTCAGATGGAGATGGAGTATGTTTACTAAGAAAATCACTTTATGGTTTGAAACAGTCTTCGAGACAGTGGAATTTAAGGTTTGATCAGTTCATCAGGTCAAAGGGTTATCTTAAAAGCGATTTTGACAGTTGTGTTTATCTAAGGAAGTATGCAGAAGGAAGTTATATTTTTCTGTTGCTATATGTTGATGATATGTTATTGGCAGCTAAAGATATGTCAAAAATTCAGAAGATTAAAAGGATTTTGAGTAGTGAATTTGAAATGAAGGACATTGGGGCAGCAAAGAGGATATTGGGTATGGATATTATAAGAGACATAAAGAATAATGTTTTAAAGCTTTCTCAAGAGTTTTATATTGATAAAGTCTTGAAAGTTTTTAACATGATTAATTCTAAGGTTGTTCAGACCCCCTTAGGGAGCCATTTCAAGTTTAAATCCACAAGGCAAGACGAAAAAGAAAATGCAGAAAGGCAAATGAAGCTGGTACCTTACTGCAGTGCGGTTGGCAGCATCATGTACGCCATTGTTGGATCTCGTCTTGACCTTGCATACTCTGTTGGAATGGTCAGCCGCTTCATGAGTTGTCCTAGCATTGAACACTGGGAAGGAGTTAAACGGATTCTAGATATCTAAACTACTCAAAAAGTCTATGCCTAACATTCACAAAATCAGAAAATTTGAAGTCAGAGGGTATTGCGACAGTGATTACGCAGCTGACCTGGATAGAAGATGGTCAATCACTGGATATGTGTTTCAGGTGGGTGGCAATACTGTGAGCTGGAAATCGGGCCTGCAAAATGTGGTAGCTTTGTCAACAACAGAGGCAGAGTATATGGCTTTAGTTGAAGCATGTAAAGAAGCCATATGGCTCAAAGGAATTACCTCAGAATTTGGCTTTTGTCAAGACCACGTTGAGATTGGTTCAGACTCCCAGAGCACCATTTGTTTGGCCAAAAATAGTGTTTTCCACGAAAGGACGAAGCATATGGCAATAAGAATGAGTTTTGTCATAGACTTATTAGAAGAAAAAATAATCAAAGTTCAAAAGGTTAAAACATCAGAAAACCCAGCAGATATACTTACCAAATCAGTGACGATTCGGAAATTTGAAGAGGATCTGGATTTTCTGGGGATAAACTGATGCATGCAAGCTTTTGAGAAGGAGAAGCACCAAGTTCTTTTGGCGGTAAAGTCAGAAGGTCTCCGATGGTTGAATCGGAGGTATCAGAGGGTCATATAGATTCTTCGGTGGATCTGAAAAGATAATAAGTCAGGCAACGTTTTTTGTTTTAGATTGATCTAGGAAGTCGAAGGGGTGAGATACGTACCTTGATAGGATCTAGGAAGTCGAAGGGTTGCATGGTCTCCGATGGTTAAGTTGGAGGTATCGAATGGTCAGATGGAGTCTTCGATGAATCTGAAAGATTAATAAGGTCAGACAATGTTTATTATTTTTTGGATTTAAGAAGTCAAGGGATCAGATACGTACCTTGTTAGATCCAGGAATTCGAAGGGTTTCATGGTCTCTGATGGTTGAGTTGGAGGTATCGAAGGGTCAGATGGAGTCTTCGGTGAATCTGAAAAGATAAAAGGGTCAGATAGAGTTTTGGGAATGATACAAGAAGTCGAGGGGTCGGATACTTACCTCGATGAACTTAAGAAATCGAGATGTTGTATGATTTCTCTGATGGTTGAGTCGAAAGTCTCGAAGGATCTTCTCGGGGTTTTGTTTCCGGTGGGATAGACAAATCTTTATCTGATGACAGAACAGAAGTTTTCTATCAGTAGTGGGTTCTGGAAAGGGGTTTCATGAAGATAAAATGATTTTTTTTCCAGAAAGTTCTTTTGGTGGAGAAGAATGGATGAAATCCTCCATTTTCTCCGGTGAGAAGGTAGAGAGAAAAAATCGCAAAAGACAGAAGAGTGTAGAAGAAGAATGAAGAAGATGAAAGGTTCTTTCGGTGTTTGAGTGATAAGCCTAATTTCGAAATGGATCAAGGGCCGAAGAAGTCAGGCCCAATATTATCTCGCTTCGGTCCATCACGATTGGCCCAACATCACCTTGCTTCGATCCATCAGATGGCCCATGTCTGAGATGGAGTTTATTGTGGGCTTATGCAGACTTGGGCCGTATCTGATCCACTTTTATCAGGGCCTGTGTTGTTCTACTATGGCCCATCAAGTCTTCTTCTTCTCCTTTGTTGTTTTGCAGAACCTGCAACAAATTCAGAGTCAAACTGATCAACGACCATAATGTTCAGAATAGGTTTCATCATTGTTTGGACCATGACATCAGGGAAGAAACATACCTTTATTGTTTCTTGGCTATATATCTGTTCGGTCCATGTATGAGATGTGTGTGAGAGCATTAGGAGTGTTTTCTTCGGTTCTTTCTCTTGGTTGTAATTCCCTTCTATTTTGAATCACAAGTAATAGAAGACAGCAAGCTCTTAAGCTTGCCGAGATGTATTGTGGTTACCATTGATCACATGAACTCGTACATGATCCTTGCATCTACAAACATACAACAAATCTCTTAGTTATCTTGCGGTAGAAGCAACATAAGGTAAAGGAAATTCACAACAATTTCCTTAATTTGATATTTTGTTCCCTAGTATCTGTTCTATATAAGCTTAATATAAGCTCATCGATCTAATGTGTAAGCTTGTCTATTTATCCAAGTAGCTTGTGTGTATAGATGTGAGTGACAGTTCCTCGTTTTCACCAAGATTTCATATTTGTATTTTGCAGAGAAAGTTTGCTCCTTTTGAGGGGACGATTCATACATATACTGCACAGTGTGCCAAATCCCTGAAGTGGAGGAAGATTGAGAGCTATGAGATGTATGAGTTAATTCGAAGTCGAGAATTAGAGGAGCCGTATGTGTGCGAGAAGAAAGGCATGTCCTGTGATGATGCTACCGACCTAACATACAATGACTCCAGCGAAGCATGGGCCGTGGACAAGCCTGGGTTGCCGAAATCACCAACTGGGTTCAAGCGGACTTTAGTTTCGAGAAAGAACAACACAGAAGAGGCTAGGGAGTCGCAGCTTTCATTGAGACCAATCCAGCTTACAAGGATGTTCCGCTGACAGATTTCGATTTTCAAGTTCCAAAGGTGATTCATGACAGTATTAAGCCATCTAAAGAAAATGAGTGATGAGTTTATTTAAATATTAAGCCATCCAATGAACTTTTAGTTTTGTTTTTGTTATGTGACATCTTCATGACTCGCTCTTGTTACATAATAATAAACTCAAAAAATCTAAAATAAAAGAAAATATTAAAAGTATTAGAATCTTCATACTTAGACCATATCCGATGGCAAGTGATATGATTTATTCATGTGTGAAAGCTATATCTTTCTTTGGACTATTGCAACACATATATGTATTGTTTTCTAGTTCGACAAAGAGATAATCTTATTCTGAGGTGCTTTTAGTCTCTCGTGCATGTAAGTTGGCGTTATTTCCAGAAACCGAAAGTTTATTTCCTCATAAAGGGCCATGAAATTTTATATCAAGCCAATACGTGAATCTACTTATCATATTCTTTTCAATACCTTAGTAGCGTTCTAAGATCACTGAGGGGAAGGTTGGCTATAAATTTGGAGAGTACACCATCCATATCTACTGTTTTGTATCCATTTGATGCGACTTTTATGTCGTGTCCACCAGATAACATCATGGTGATGAATCTGATGGTCAAGAGGAAACAGTATAATAAATTTTATAGTTTGTCAGAAGTCTATAATCTAGAGTTACCATAGTGTAATATTTTTGATGTTTTATATACAAATACTCATACTCGTAGACATCACAAAATGTAGAGTTACTAAATAAATTAATTAAGGTTTAAAAATAAATTAAGGTTTTGGCAAACGATAGAAATGTGACTCCTAATTAATGCCATGTTTAAAAGAAAATATGTGAATCCATAACCTTAGCAACAATGAGCCAATCATATCGAGACAAATGTGTTGTTTGATAAGATTTACTTCATTCTTCTGCCAGTAAAATTGCATACAAGTGTTGAAGCAAAAGTGAGATTCTCTAATCCAACAGATAGTTCGAGATTTTATAAATCTCATTGTTGTTCTAGGTATGAATTTGTGGATTTTTTCTTGTTTGACAACAATTAAATAAATTGTCCGATTTATAGTTTAAAACATATAATATAGTGGAAAAAATCGATCTCTAATATAAAGTCATTAGTTGGATCATTCTAATCACAAAAATTTGGCATGCAATTTTTAAATACACCTTATTATTATTTAGAGCAGTCTAAATTGACATTTATTGATATTATTGAGAGAAGTTTCCTATATTTGGATAGGTTTTCCATATGAAAAACATATTTCACAAATTCCCATTTTTGATAGAGAGAAAATATTTCAATATTTAGTCCTTATTAGTTCTGATTTCTTCGAAAGATCAAAAACTTTTAGCCAAAAATTATTCTTTAATTTTGTAGTGTGAAATTATTTCGCCCATGTACATTCTATATTTTTCAAATTTTTTTGTGAAATTTAAGATTAAAGTTGTTTGACAAAGAAAAAATTGTACTGAACCTGATGACAATGAAACATTTGTCGTTCTTGTCAATATATAACCATCATTGTGTTTGGTTCGTGAACTGTGTTGAGGCAATGAACTACAAATCTTTTCTCCTTTTTTGGTTTGTATTGGCACTTATCGTAGCATTGCTGCAAAGGAAGTTGTGAATGGGGTTGTGAGAATAGTACATGAATATGATTAGAGCTTTACTCATCTAGTGATTGAACTGAGGCAAACAAAAATAACCTATTTGTTTTTTTGGGTGTTTTAGTTAGTGACACAACCCATCCTAACACATTTACTAAGATTTTCTTGAACTATTCTCTGAACTGTTTACTCGACATGTCAGATTCATACATTGTCATCCTAGTCTGTCCATTGTCCTTATCTTAATGCAATCCCATATGTCAAATAATGCAGTTTTACACATTTCTTGAAACAACGATGGTGATATGACTGTGTCACCAGGAAGCTTAGCTGCCACCTTTGTTGCATTTGGTGAGTCGAAATATGTATACACATATCTAAATTGCTTCTTCCTTTTCTGTTTCTTTGTTTGTTTACTTGTTTCAGAACACATTAATGTTACTTGCCTCTCTTGTTATCCAGTATATATTGCACATAGCATTTGCGCTAAGTGTCCTAGGCTTCCTAATTATGCACATAATGCTGGTCGCTCGTAACACACCACATCTATTAAGGTAAATAGCTCTCACTTGGGTTTACTGTAACTTGGAGTTCCTTAGGGATCTCCAAGCCTAAAGTAATGGCAACAAACTTACTTACCAAAGCAATGGTTATTGTTTTTGCCATCTCAGGCGTATGAGAAGCAGACAGTTAACTGAACTTATAACCTTGGTCGTAAGGAAAACTTTGAACACGTTAGTTAAAGTTCGTAGCTCCGGGATACTTAGAAATCATGGACTTATAAAACAATGAAAGCTCACTTCTCAATTTGTGCAAGTTTAATGATGTTTCATTGTCCTTCGTACTTGCACGTGTATCCAAACATACACTTTTATCTCCACCTTTTTCCAAGCTCCTTCTAATAATTGGATTCAGTATGGTTATATGACTTTTTTTGAAGAATATCTCCAATAAATTTAGTTTATCCAGATAGATAAATCTTTTTCTCTAAGAGATTCGATATCTTTACTAAAATTCATGAGATCTTTGAATTCTCCGAACTTAATTAACGTGTACAGAATCTTCACACTTCGTCTCTCATGCATGTACTCTGGCGTTATTTCCAGAAACCTAAATACTCTTTCTTCATAAAAGGCCATGGAATTTTATATCAAGCCAATAAGTGAATCTACATATCAAATTGTTTTTAATACTTTATTTATTCACCTATCCATATCTATTTGATTTGGTACTGCTTTATCTCCATTTGGTGATGGGGACTTCTATGTCGTGTCCGCCAGATAACATCATGGAGATATCTGATGATCAAGAGGAAATAATATAATAAATATTATAGTTTGTCAGAAGTCTATAATCTAGAGTTACCGTAGTGTAATTTTGATTTTTATATATACAAATACTTATACTTGTAATCATGACAAATTGTAGAGTTACTGAATAAATTAATTAGTTTAAAATAAAAAAAATAAAGATTTTAGCAAAAGATAAAAAAGGTAACTGATAATACCATGTTTAGAAGAAAATCTGTGAATCTATAATCATAGCAACACCTAGCCAATCATATCGAGACATGTGTAATATTTGATAAGATTTCCTTCATTTTTCTGCCAGTAAAGTTGCATATAAGTGTTGAAATAAAAGAGATATTTTCCAATCCAACAGGTAGCTTGAGATTTTGAAAATTCAATAGTTGTTCTTGGTATGAATTTCTGGAACTTTCTCTTTGAATTTTCACTGCGATATATATTTGTCTCATGATTTGCAATTTAATTGAATTTCAATACTTTTGAGTTTCTTGTTAGGGTTTGTAGTTATACCACTCTTTAGGGTTTGAATTGAAAGTTTTATGATTTTATTTTTTGTAGACAATAGAGAAAAGCGAAATGGAGGTCCACAGCAAAAAAGAATCGAGGTTAACCTGCAGCAGAAAGGTAATCCAAAACCATGTTACTTACTGCATCACTCATCTAGTTTGCTTTTCGTGTCTCTTTCATACCTCACAGATCTAAACTTATGATACACTCATCATTTGTTTCTTTGTTTCTTGTTTTATGTGTTGAAGACTTTATGTGTCAACAATGATAATATCAGGGCTAGTTATTATAACATATAATCAATCAGCAGTTGTAATATATTACTCTTTTAGATTTGCAATGATCCTTTTCTTCAAATTTCGATTTAGATTATGTCTGTTCTAAGTACATATATCACTCTTTTGGTGGTGAGCTATTTAATTAGGTAAACCTTTTGTTGATAAGATGCTTTGTAATTTTATCTATTACTAGATGAGTGTTTTTTTTATTATACGTTTAATTTTAATATGTTTGATTAATATCTTACCCCTACAATTAATTTTATTTTATTTTATGTTTAAATCATTTCTTATTTTTATAATATAAATAATTAGATCAAATACATATAAAATTTGAATTTTACATTTAATTAAAATCAGTTCATATTCTAATTTAATATTATTTTAACTTATTTTAAAGAAATTAAAATAATCTTTTAAAATTTAAAATTACTTGAAAATATTTGATTTTCATGCTCTCTTTTTTATAAAAAATATTGCTTTCTAGATTTTTTAAAATTTTATTCAAATAAATAAAATTAATAATATAGAAGAGAAACTCTACATTAAAGGTTAAAAAATTATAAACATTTGTTTATGTTCTTGCATTACATTTATATGTTTATAAAAGTAAAATCAACCCAATTTTCTCTGAAGATTTGAATTATATACTTTTTATTTTCTTTTAAATGTTAGAAGTCACATGTTTGTGAAATAAAAAATCAATGTAAAATATTTATCATGTCAATTGCCAAAAGTTTACACTAATAATATTTTCAATGCCTTGACATGATAAATATCTGTTAAATCGTGTTAAAATGGTGTCTTTTTGTTGTTGTTCCAACTGTATCTTAGAAGAGGAATAAGATTTTGAGATCACTATTTTATGCTTCTAAGCATCTTTGATCATGACACTTTATGTATTCTATAGGCATGGTTTTTCGTCTTGCTATAAGATTGAACGAGCTTTGTGATCTGACCTAATTCAACATATTGATTCAAGTAGCTTGTGTGTATATATGTGAGTGACAATATTCTCGTTTTCACCAAGATTTCATATTTGTAATGTACAGAGAAAGCCCATTCCTCCTGAGGCCTATACTGTACAATGTCACAAATGCCTAAAGTGGAGGAAGATTGAGAGCTATGACGAGTATGAGGTGATTCAAAGTAAAAAACTAGAGGAGCCGTATGTGTGTGAAAAGAAAGGCATGTCCTGTGAAACATGGGTGGTCGATAAGCCTGGCGTGCCAAAGTCACCAACAGGGTTCAAGCGGACTTTAGTTGTGAGAAAGGATAATACAAGAGTGGATGTTTACTACATGACTCCTTGTAATAAGAGGCTGAGGAGTTTCAATGATGCTGCAGCTTTCATTAAGGCCAATCAAGCTTACAAAGATGTACCGCTGAAAGATTTCGATTTTCGAATTCCAAAGGTGATCAATGACGTTAGTGCTAAGCCATCCAAGAAAAGAGACAATACCGAGCAATCCAAGGAAGATAATGGCACCATGCCATTCAAGGAAGATGACGGTACCGAACCCTACAAGGAAGATGAGGGTATCGAACCATCCAAAGAAGATGACAGTACTGAGCCATCAAAGGAAGATGATGGTACTGAACCACTTAAAAAAGATGATAATACTGAACCATCTGAAGACGATGACATTATTCGAGCTTATTTAAGGTCTTTATGGTGTTGAATAAGTTGTTTTCGGAATTGATCAGAATGCGCTAGACTCTAGTTAGTTTAGTCTTATGAAGGGGTTTATGTTGGATTTGTAATTTTGGAATACTTTTTGAATACATTTTTCTGACTTTGATTGGAGTTTTTCTTTTCCTTTTAGTTATATGACACTTTCGTGAGTCTACCTCTTGTTACATAATAATTAACTCCAAAAATTTTAAATAAAAAAGACCATCTTGCTCTGCAGACATGACAAAGTGTTTCTAAGTCAATATGTAGTTTAAATTCAAGTTAAACTTTATATAGAAGAATCGTGTTGTTGATGATGTTGTGGCTTGTCCTCAATCTTCAAAGACTACCTGAGGAATAATATTCACTTTGAGCAAGTTGGAAAGACAAAATTTTGATAAAATCCAGAATATATTCACTCGTCAATTTTGTTTCCATCTCATATGTATATCACCTGTAAATTTATAGAACAAATTGAATAAAAAACGTCCGGTTTATAGCTTAAAATTTATAATATAATAAACAAGAATTAAATGTTTAATATAAAGTTATCAGTTAAATAATTATAACTATGGAAATTCGACATAATTTATATCTTTTTTAACAAATAGGTCAACAAAATTCAATACATAGCCTAATATTTATACTTTAAAGTTTTTGTTCTAATTTAAAAAGTATCATAATCTAAATATATAATCTAAATGTTTAGGTAATTATTCTAACCATCCAAGTAAATGTAACTCAACACATTATTCATAATTTTTTTGATATACCTTTTTATTATTATTATTATTATTATTATTATTATTATTATTATTATTATCTATAGCCGTCTAAATTTCTACGTGACATTTATTATTATTATTTAGAGAAGGTTTCTAAATTTGGTTAGTTATTTATATGGAAAAACATATTCCACAAATTCTCATCTTTGATGGAGAGAAAATTCTTTTAATTTTGTCCTCAAAGCTCAAATCTAAAGTTCTTTGAAGCTATAATTTATGTTCTTTCACGTTTTATGACAGTGAACTAGGATTAGTTCTGATTTATTCCAAGATTCAATTTTTTTTAACCAAAATCTATCCTTAAATTTTGTAGTGTAAAATTATTTCACCTTTGTATATTCTATACTTTTCATGTATTTTTGTGATACTTAGATTAAAATTTCATTGACAAAGAAAAATTTGTACTGAATCTGATGATCACGGAACATTTGTCATTCTTGTCAATATATTTCATGAATTAATCAAATATAATCCGATGGTGATCAACCCAAAAATACAAAAAACTAGTCTATGAAATTTAGGGAAAGTTTATTTGGACAACGGTCCGATCTAACTAATAAAATCTGGATTATAGATATGTAACAATGGATTTGACAACCAATATGGAGTAAAATTAAGAAAATCCTAGAAATTATCATAGCAATTAGGAAATGAAAATTACATGAATGTTATCCGTGTATAATATTAACCAATAAGTCCTTTACTAAAATAAAAATAAAAATATTAGCGAATCAATTGGCGCCGACATCTGTAAATACCGCTCGAGAAGATTCTTACCTTAAAAATCTCATAAAGGGGTTAAACACAGATCAAATGTTCCAACGATAGATTTTGTGAATCCGGATTTTCGTCCAAGGTATGAACTTTAATTATTCTCATCTAGTTTTCGTCTGTTTGATTTTGATTTTGATTTTGGATTTTGAATTTCAATTTGTTGGGTTCTTAGTTTGGGGTTTTCGTTTTAGCAAATTTTAAGGCTTGTTTGCTTCCGGTCTCTGGTTTTTGGTCATTGTGGTTTACGTTCCTATGCTGCTCTCTGATATCAGGGAAGATGCAAGGAGGTGGTAGAGATCCGTTCAACTTTGGTGGTCCTTTTGGTGGTTTTGGAGGTGGCTCTTTTGGTGGATTTGGTGGCCCTAATGGTCCTCGTAATCTGATGTCTACTGGTCCTTCAAATCTGATGTCCAATTTTTTTGGAGGAAGAGATCCGTTCGATGATCCTTTTTTCACCCAGCCTTTTGGTGGTGGCATGTTTCGGTCCAATTCCTTTGGTCCCACCATGAATCCTTTTGCGGAAATGCCTCCGATGCCTCCTCCATTGGGTTTTATGGAAAACAATCAACCTCCAGGACCGAGTAGGTCACGTGGACCGATTATTGAAGAGATTGATTCAGATGATGAGAAAGAAGGAGAAGAAGAAGGACTGAAAGAGAAGAACAGAAGTCTAGGGAAACATCGCAGGTCAAGCTGTGAGGTGGAAAATGAAGATGCTAGAGTGGAAGGTGATAATTATATTCTTATTTACCTTAGTTATGAGGTGGAATGTAATCCTGTATGTCGTTGGAATTGACTCTTATTTGTGTAGTTGCAGAGAGAAGGAACAGACAAATGCCAAGCATGAATGTGATGGTGAACAATGGGCAATGTCAACCTCAAACTCGTAGTTTTAGTTTCCAGAGCTCGACTGTTACATACGGTGGTGCGAACGGCAACTACTATACTTCCTCGAAGACCAGAAGGACAGGAAGTGATGGGGTGAGTTGTACTTGTACTGAACTTGTATGTGTATGTAAGAATATTAGTTTCTGTCTACTACTAACGCTGGTCTTATTGTTAAACAGTTAACTCTTGAAGAAAGCAAAGAAGCCAACACTTCAACAAGGGAAGCAGCACACAGGATTTCAAGAGGAATTCATAATAAGGTAGTTTTTACATCCATACCTTGAAGGTAATAAGATCTTTTTCTTATGTTGTTGGGTCAAATATGATTGATGTTCTTTTGCTACTCAGGGCCACACTGTTGCGCGTAAACTTAATTCAGATGGTCGTGTTGATACAACGCAGACCTTGCATAATTTGAATGAAAGTAAGTCATATATACTTTCCTCGCCAAGCTTTATAAAGATACTATTGTGGAGGTGAAAACCTTATATGCTGTTTCTTTTTCTTGCTTTCCATTGCAAAATATTGCAGATGAGTTGGATAATTTTGAACAGTCTTGGAGTGGGAATGCTGGAAGACAAATGCAGTTACCGGGCCTGTCTGGTTCATTTGGAAGTAAGTAATTGACTACTTATGCCGTGGATTAACGTTCATGTATGAACAAAAAGATTTCATCCGGTTGATATTTTTGCAGGTGGTCCTGTAAACAGAGAGCAGCCAATGTTGCTTCCCAGCCGTTCTGGTTCACAAGCAGAATCATCCAGAAGAACAAAAGCTCCAATGAATGTAAGAAGAAACGGCAGAAACTAATCTCGGACTACATATTAAGTTTTCTGAAATCTTTAGTTAATGTCACCAGGCCCTTGTGATGGGGTGAGTGGTACTAGTAAATCGTTTAACATGGATGATGGATAAAGTTAAGCTTGTGTTGTATATTGTCTTTTTTCCTTGGAGTTAGTGAGGAACTTGATAAAGTTACAGTTGTTGCTGATATGAGGATAGTTGAAAGAAGCGTGAGTGTAAGCTATTCTGTTCTATTAAACCTACTAAGAAAAGATAACAAGCTTAAGCGTGAGGGTCTGCAAACCCAATCTCCATTCTCTTGATTAAATTAGATTTACAAGACAGATGTCGTGTCTAAACAAAAAAAAATCACACTTAAATTATGCATTTTATAATCGCTTAGTGTTCTTCTATTCATATATATACCCGTTTAGGTTTATAAAATATATTCAAAGATATTTTCTCCTTTCTTTCTTGCGATATTGCGATGGAGAAAGCTCATGAAAACCCTATCTGGTCGGAGCTTCCCCAAGATGTTGTGATTTCGTTTTCGAACGTTTAGACTTTGTTGATTTCAATCGAGCTAAATCGGTATGTTTCTCTTGGCACTCTGCTTCGAGAAAATTTGTGCCCAAAAGTCAGGAACCTTCGCCGATTCTCTTCCCTAAATACGACAACACTTCTTTAACGTTGTTCAATCGTGCGGAAAAAGACAAACTTCACAAAACAAAATCTCTAGGTGTCGAATTTTCACCGAGTTCTCGTCTAGCAACATATGGAAGTTGGTTCCTAATGATTCATCTTCAATGGAATTTCTACATCGTGAATATCTTTACTCACGAGAGGATCAACCTACCTCCTATGGAGTCACAACATGAAGTGACAAAAGTAACTTTCGATCAGGTAAGCTCGAGATACACAGGTCTCTACATACGATCCCAAGTGTTCTGGATTGACGAGAAAACCAAAGAGTACATAGTTCTATGTGCACTTGGTCCATGGTGTGTAGTTTATTCCAAAAATGGTGATAAATTTTGGAATCAAGTTCCAGATATTTCAGATTGTGAGTGCATGCTTTACAGGATCATAAGCTTTACTTCATTAGCAAAACAAATATTTTCACAACCTTAGATCTGGACATAGTCCTCAAAAAAACCTTTCAATGTGGTATGCTTCTGAATCCAGATCCATTTAGTGATCTATGGAAAATTTATTTGAGAAGAATTGTAGTTACAATAACAGGAGATGTCCTCATGGTTGACATGTTTGTTGGACCTTCATATCTCATGGAGCAATTTGGCATCTTCAAGATTTATTCATCATCACGGTTGCTTAAGAAATATGAAAGAGTTGAATCTTAGCGACGAGACAATGCTTTTGGATCTAGGCATCACTGTACTCGCCAATAAAGTTGAGGATTCCGTTGAAATTCTATATATTTTGGTGGTTAATTTTGCTTTGACGCAGAAGACTCTTCATCTTCAATCTTCAGACACAGAAGACGGAGCGACTAAATAAATTAGATTTTGATTTTTTTTCGTTATATGAAGGTGCTCGATGGTTCATACCAAGTTTCACGCGTGTATGATGGTTTTTTTTTGTATTCAATGTACACAAAGGTTTGTATATTATACAAATAAAGCTAGCAAATTAATATGCTTTAGTGAGTTTTTCTTATTGAATCTAACTCATCGAAATTTCTTTTTATCTTTTGTCTGATAGGTAATACATTTTTATTACTTTTTGTTGTTGGATCAATTAGAAAAAAATGTCCTTATGGTAAATATGGTTGATGCATCTTTTGCTACATTGGTTCTTCTTCACTATGATTCCAATAGTTCTTGTGATCTTGTGATCCTTTTCCTCAAACACGAACAAGTGCCCTCAATATTCATGAGCAGGTGTAGATATATATTCTTGTTTATCTCCAACTTAAGCATCGTTATAACACAGCCATTGGAATTGTGGAAGTTTTGATCTAGAAGCTTTTTACCCTAGTGACCTTTTGACGGATATGATGTATTCATCTTCACATAGCACCAATTAGAATAATAATTAAAGAAAGGAGAATGAGTGTAAGCATGAATAGAAATCTATTCTCTTTTATCAAAACCTACTAAGAAAAGATAACAAGCTTACGAGCATCTCATTCCAATGATGCTCTTTTTTTCACTCCAACTGAAACCTTTTGACCATAGTGACTTCTAACATATATGACCTACTTCTCTTTATGGAGCTTGAACTATAAAAATAACGGTAAAAAATGCCAAAGTAAAGAATTTTGATTATTTTTAGTTAGGAGGTTCCAGACCGGACCTCATAATCCCCTAAGACCCACCCGAGGAAGGCCATGTAAAATCACCTGGTCAAATGAACAAAGTAAAGTTACATATATGAAACATTAATTCGTTTTATAAAAAATTCGAAGAAGGTCTGCAAACACAAGGTCCGTTCCATTGACGTACTTAAATTTGATCATTTTCGAAGCACGATATTTTTGAACATTGTCATGGAATCTGTCGTCCCACGCATTCTTAGCGTCCCTACCTTTAGCTTCTAGTTTCTTGACCGAAGGAGTAGAAAGCCATGGAATTTTCCCCCGAGTGCATTGACGTGATCGTGGAGCACCTTCCTAGGAAGCCCACAATCTTATGAAACCATTTTCATATAGAGAACGAATCTAGTACGAACCGCATCCCCAAACAAATCATTGTTTAAAGACGATCACAACGTCAATTTCATCCTCAAATCCTTTCACAAATTTAGAGTATTCACCATTGGCGTAATCCAACACAAAATGCAAAAGTCGTATTCATTAAAAAACGCGATCGAGTCAAGAAGACCAAGAATGAATTCAAGAAATCAAGGAATTGATACCTCTTTCCATTTATGTGGATTCTTTTTATAACAACGAGTTATCGATTGGTTTTTCTTATTACCACACGGTAACCTTTTTCTCCAACTTCACTTTTTTATAAACACCATCATTGAATAAGTAAATATCGAGACGATCCTAAGGTCTCACTTTCTTTTACACTCTTATTATACTGAAAGATTAAAACAAGATCATGTTTTTATCATGAATCTTTTGGCGAGAGTAGAGACTTAATAGACACAAATGAAATGCGAAATTAGAAGTTGAGAAAGATTTCTAATGACTTAATGAGAAAGAGATGATGAGAATGATGAATGAGTTTGATAAGTCCATGGGTACATTATCAGTGTCTGTGTTCCAAGTTAAAGAGGTCTAAAGCCATTGAAAAAATTATTTACAATATAAACATATATATAATATAATATAAGTATAATATATATCTATAAAATAAAATAATTTTCTTTTTATATTAAAATATTATATTTTTTCTTTCGATTTAATTAAACATTTTTCACAAAATTTTGGTAGTCTAGGTTCATAATTAGTTTGGGTAAGGTCAACTGATTTGGTTTTATCTTAATTACTATTAAGACCCCTGCCTAGCCCATGCTAATTTATTATAATTTTTTTTTTTGGCAACGGCAGATGACATAATAAAATAGAAAATCAGAGAAATAGAGATCGTCATCGATCGTAGAAAAACTCTCTGGTCCGACGTGCAAGAGAATCCACCTTATGGTTCAGTGATCGTGGGATAGCTGATATAGATAACTCTTGGAAGAAAAGCCGCCACCGCTGAAACTCCTCCTGATAGGGCATAAACGCTGGCCATTCGTCCGGGAAATCCAGTGTCCTTACTACCGTCTCACAATCAGTCGCAATCTCCACTTCTGTGATGTGAAGGGTCTTTAGACATTCCATCGCCCAAATCACTGCTTCTAGCTCCGCGTGTGTAACCGAAAGACTCCTATGAATTCCTTTGGCCCCCTTGCTCTCACCTCCCACTGAATCTGAGAAGCAGTACCAACCTAGTCCAGAGTAACGGTCGGTAAGCTTCCAGGATGCATCCACGTAGCACTTGAAGCCTGTGAAATGCAAATTGGCTGTGGTGGGGAAAGCTAAATGAGACTTCCTTATATAAGAACATCTTATGTTAGGAACTCTATGTTGTAGATTACAATAACTCACTTGTTTCCATTCCAAGTGATCTGCTTCAACTCTACTTAGAATGCTACGAGGATCCATGTCTCTATTGGAAAAACAAAAAGAATTTCTCGCTTTCCAAATATGCCATAGCATCCAGGGGAATATAGTATTGAAGCCATTCCCAAAAATTTTCCCGAATAGATAATCCAGATTGTACCAGACAGAACTACCAGGAAAAGTATCTGGTGCTGATGGTATACTCGACAGTGCCCATACTTGAAGTACCGGTGGGCACAAAAAAAGCACATGATTTACAGATTCTGAATCCTCATTACATTGCAGGCAATAAGAGTCAACATGAATCCCTCTTCGAGCCATGTTTCCATTTACTGCCAAACACCCTGACAAAGCTTGCCAGATAAAATGTTTAATCTTATTTGGGCAATTAAGATCCCAAATATTCTTATATAAGCCATCAAAATATGGTCTAAACTGACGGTGCCGCAATGTTGCGAGCCGTTCTGCCACCTGGTAACCAGATTTTACCGAATATCGTCCGGTGGGTGTGAAATGCCAGACCTATGAATCAGGGCGCCTTCTCCTAGGCATCGGGATCCCAAGAACTAATTGGACATCATCCTAAACAAAATATTGTCGGACTAATATTTCTTTCCATTTTCCGGCATCTTGATCGATAAAATGATCTATTGTGAGCTCAGGAAATAGGATCAAATTTTCCCCAGTAGCTGGCCGTGGTGCCAAGTATGGTATCCATGGATCCTTCCAAACCTGAATAGATTTCCCATTACCAATTTTCCGTATACCCCCACTAAGAATCAAACAATTTATTATAATTTTGTTTATTTTTTCTTTTTTAATATTAAGAATTGTGCTATGAAGGCACGAGTAATTTGTTTTTAAAAAAAAATTATTATTATTATTTGTTAAGAAATTATCAGATTTTGGTTGTAAATTTAGGAATTTAAATATACGTATAGAAAAGATTCAGGGAATTATCAAATTGCTCAAGAAACATTCTAATTAAGATTATCTTAGACAATGTATTTGAACTCCTGATTTCTAGTATAGGCAGTTAATCTTATAATTACTCCCAACGTAGTAGTTACTCTATCATTGGTTTCATCATAATAATAAATCGATCACAATTTTCATCCATTCACAAAGAATCGGTTGTTGTATATTCTTTTGATTTGAGAAATTGGAGTAAACTCAAGCGGCATGATAAATGAGTGAATTTATTTTGTGGGGAATATAAATTAGAGTTTATTTTGTGGGAAATATAAAATAGAGTGAATTAAGTAGACATACAAAAACTTATCCTTAATTAAGGATCTGTCATTGTTACAAATCCTAGGTCCTTTTATGCATATTAGGACAAATCTGCCCCTACTTTAGTTTCACTAGAAGCAGAAGCAACTTGTGCGTCGTAGGCTGCAGAAACATCTAAGAGCATTGCAAAAACGTCACATTGGTTCTAGAGAAATCTTTAACTCACCTACCTTCATAGCAGGTAAATGTTTTTTTGTCTTGGATGATAACACATAGACGCTAAGTAAGAAATTAACTGCATCGAAAGTATTACCTGGATGTTGTGCTAAATAGATGCTAAGAGTAAATGTAATGATGCAATTGTAAAGTATGTTATCGTGGTGAGAGATGTTGTGATGAATTGTAGCCGCCAAAAAGTGTGATATAATGATGATGTGATAGATATATGTCCATATAGAATGGTTTATTTAGGAATTTAATATGTTTTGGATAATGATTATGAATTAGTAAGAAAATTAAGTTATGGTAGCAGGGAAATGTCGTATATAATGTTTGAACGCTATGTTTTTAATTGTCTTGCATGTTAAAACAACGTTAATAGTAGCTACATTATCTATACGGTAAAGTGGCATCAGACGGGCAAAGGAAAAAATGTCTGCTAAATAACTGGTTGACAACAAACTACAATGTTGTAGATGTCGAGCAACTTAGTCTGTAGCAATGCAATTGTGGACCGTCTTCTCATTCTGGTTGGGCCGTAATGGACCACGTCTTCACTTGTGGTCCATGAGCCGGAAAGTACCAGATCAGCATGAGGCTTCATTTTGGGCTGGTTCTGTGTCTTTTGGCCTGATGGGCTGCGGTTTTGGGGCCAGATTTGACCAGTCTTCTTCTTCTTTTACCTCAAAGAGAAATGTTGCTTTTGGGTCAATGATGAGCAAAGAGGGAAGTTGTAAGAGGAAGGCTTATGGTATGGTGTGATGCTTTCTTGTCTTTAAAACAGAGAGTGATCAGATCATAAGGGGAGTGTGAGAAGAATTACCGAGAGGAGAGGAAAGGCATAAGAGAGTGAGAGCTTTGTTCTTGATTGTGCTTCTTGATCTTGTAACTCAAAGGGTTGTATTTGTTCTTGTGGTTATAGTGGATCCATATCCGTGAGCATTAGCTCACCGAGATGTACCAAGGAAACATCTTTCTTGGGAACTCGTAAACTAACTTGTCATTTGATCCTTATTCATCACACCTACACCAAAACATACACTCAATCTCATTAGTAACCAAAGATATAGAAGCAAGATTTCACAACAAGTGGTATCAGAGCCATAAGTTAAGTGATGTCAACAAAGGAAGCAAGTACCAAGAATGAGAAGGCTGGGTACATGGAACCAACTCAAGGGCGTTTTTATGTTGAGAAGTATGATGGAGAAGGTGATTTCTCGCTCTGTAAATTCAAGATCTTGGGGTAGCTGGAAATTCTGAGACTTGATGACCCACTTCTACCTGTTTATTTAGAAGAAGAGGCAAGCTTAGATCCAAAGGGTGAAGAATATGACAAAAAGGCTGCAGAGGAAAAACTTGAAAAGGAAAAGGCAGATCTAAGATGGAAAGCTAAAGATAAAAGAGCTAAGAATCTTATCTGCTCTAGCTTAGCTGATGCAATACTCAGGTCGGTGAAAAGAGAAAGATCTTCATATGATACATGGATGGCTTTGGAGGCAGAATATCAAGTGAAAACGCTTCCGCACAGATTCAATCTGAAACAAAGATTTTATGCTTTCAAAATGAATGATGGTAAGAATCTGGATAAGAATCTTGACGCTTTTAATAAACTAATATCTGACCTGGCAAGCGTTCATGTTGATATGAGTGATGAAGACAAGGCGGCTATTCTGATGAATAGTTTGCCGAAACAGTTTGATACTCTTGTTCACACATTGAAGTATAGCAGTGGAAGATAAACAATCACAGTTAAGGATATTGTGAGCTCAGCCTATTATATAGAGATGGAATTAAAAGAAAAGGGGTTGTATAAGCTGGAGTCAGGGGCATAAGGTTTGGTGTTTCAGAGTAGAGGCATAAGTGAAAAAGTGTCAATTTCAAAGGGAAAACATAAGGAAAAGAGTATATCTAAATCCAGAGCAAAGGGTAAACAATGTTGGTTTTGCGGATCAGAGGATCACTTCAAAAGGGATTGTCCAAAAAGGAAGTATCATGGGAATGATAACATGTCAGGAAAAGCTGAAACTAGTGTTGTAATGGCAATCCAGAAGGAACCATTAATGCTTATGGCATCAAATAGTGAAATCGGGGATGAATAGATAATATATTCTGGATGTTCATATCATGTTACATTTAGGAATCTCATGTTTGATGTAGAAGAAATTGATGGAGGTAAAATCTTAATGGGAAGTGACACGAGTTGTGATGTAACTGCTATAGGGAATGTGAGATTTCAGAATTATGATGGATCAATTGTGATTCTGTCACAAGTGAGATTTTCTGAAATGGCTAGAAGGAACCTGATATCTTTGGGACAATTGGAAATGCTTGGATGCTGGTATAAATCAAGGGATTTTAAGCTGCAAGTGTTTAAAGATGATAAAGTGGTTTTGACAGCTAGTTACAGAGACACTTTGTATTTCCTTAATGGAAAACTTGAGAAGGCTGAAGCTAATGTGGTGTTGGTAGCAGAAAACATGACAGATCTATGGCAAAGCAGATTGGGACACATGAGTGCTGCTAACATGAAGCTATTAAAGGAAAAAGGGCTGATAAAACATAGTGAAATCAAAGACTTCAAGAAATGTGAGCCATGTATTCTAGGAAAGTCACATAGAATGTCGTTCAGGAAAGGACTTCATGTCTCTGAGGGACCTCTGGAATATGTTCATTCCGATCTATGGGGATCACCAAATGTAACACCAAGTTTGGCAAGATGTCAATACTATATATCATTTGTTGATGATTTCACAAGAAAGGTTTGTGTGTACTTCTTGAAAACTAAAGATGAGGCTTATGGGAAGTTTGTTGATTGGACAATTTTGACTGAGAATCAAAGTGGAAAGCGGCTAAAGGTTTTGAGAAAATATAATGGATTGGAGTACTGCAGTAAGGTCTTCAATGATTTTTGTGCTCAAGAAGGCACATAACGTGTCCATACACTCCACATGATAATGGAATAGCTGAGAGGTTGAATAGGACCATTCTGGAAAATGTCAGAAGCCTATTCACAGAAACTGGTCTATCGGAATCATTCTGAGCTGAAGTTGCATCTACGGTTGTTTATATACTAAATAGGATTCCTTCAAAACCTAGTAAATTTCAAATACCAGAACAGTTGTGGACAGGAAGGGAACTGAATTTATCTCACATGAGAAGATTTGGATGTTTGTCATATTTTCATGTTGATCAAGGCAAGCTAAAACCTAGAGCTAAGAAAGAGATCTTCATGGGGTATCCACATGGTGTTAAAGGTTATAGAATATGGAGTTTGGAAGACAAAAAGTGTATTGTGAGCAGAGACGTGATCTTCAATAAAGATGTGATTTACAGAGATTTTGACAAAGTTTTAGTTGATTTTGAAAGAAAAAGGGAAGCAAAAAAGAACAAGAGAGTTTCTTTTGTGCTACCTACAAAATCAAGTGAAACTGAAAGTTCAAATGATGTTGATCATGATACAGATCAAGCTGGAGTTCTTCATGATCTAAATGAAGAAACTGAAGAAGTGAATACAGAGGATGAAGCAGGATTAGTGGACTCTGGTTATGATGATTATTTGTTGGCTAGAGACAGAGGAAGAAGAGAAATCAGGCGTCCTAGTAGGTTCATTGAAAACAATGTTGCATACTATGCACTAAATGTTGCAGATGACATAAACTTTGATGAACCTAAGTCACACACAGAGGCTGTGAATGGAAAAGATCGTGATTTATGGGTGGTTGCTATGAAAGAGGAGATAGATTCTTACAATAAGAATCAGACCTGGTCATATATTCCTATGACAAGTGACCTAAGAACCATAGGATGCAAGTGGATCTACAAAGTAAAATCGGGGATTCCAGGGGTTGAAAAATTGAGATTCAAAGCTAGATTGGTTGCTAAGGGATTCACACAGATTGAAGGTATATTTCATTAAGTGTTTTCTCCTATGGTTAAGCACACTACCATAAGGTTAATGCTTTCAATTGTGGTGAATTATGATATGGAATTGGAGCAGATGGATGTAAAAACAACATTTTTACATGGAAGCCTAAATGAGAGGATCTATATGCAACAACCTGAAGGATATGAAAAAAGGGAAGTGTATGTTCGTTACATAAATCATTATATGGTTTAAAACAAGCTTCTAGGCAGTGGAATTTGAGATTCAATGAGTATATTCAGTCTCAGGGTTACAACAGAAGTGATTTCGACACTTGCGTGTATTTCAGAGAGTTCAAGAAGGGTTGTTATATCTATTTGCTTCTCTATGTCGATGATATGTTGTTAATATCAAACGACATGGGAGAAATCAATAAGCTAAATGGATTATTAAGCAGAGAGTTTGAGATGAAGGATTTGGGAAGTGCAAGGAGGATACTTGGTATGGATATTTCAAGAGACATAGTGAATGGAATTTTGAGATTATCCCAGAAGGTTTATATTGAAAAAATTTTAAGCACATTCAATCAGTCAGAGAATAAAACAGTTCAAACTCCTATGGGTTCTCATTTCAAATTATCTAGTGCTAAGAATCATGAAAAGCAGATGGAGAACGACCTTACGCCAGTGCAGTGGGAAGTCTGATGTATGCGATGGTAGGATCACGTGCGGATCTGGCATATGTTGTGGGTTTGGTTAGTCACTTCATGGGTAATCCTGACAAAGAACATTGGAGTGCGGTTAGATGGATATTAAGATATTTGAAACAAGCAAAAGATCTAAGCCTAACATTCAAGAAAAATGAAACTAAAAATATTGTGGGATTATGTGATAGTGACTATACAGCTGACCTTGACAGGAGAAGATCTATAACGAGGTTCGTTTTTCAGGTAGGAGGAAACACCGTTAGCTGGAGATCTGGGCTGCAGACTCGAGTGGCCCTGTCAACAACCGAAGCAGAGTATATGTCATTAGTGGAAGCTGCAAAAGAAGTTGTATGGTTGAAGGGAATTACATGTGAAATTGGACTCGGAGATCTGGATGCAGAGATCTTCTGTGACTCTCAAAGCGCCATACCTCTCGCAAAGAACATCGTTTATCATGAGAGGATAAAATATATGGCTGTCAGGATGAGTTTCTTAAGAGAGTTGGTCGAAGAAGAAGAAGTAATAGTGAAAAATATTTGTACCTTAGAAAATCCGGCGGATATTCTGACAAAATCGGTTCCGGTGAAGAAGTTTGAGGCAGCGTTAAATCGGCTAGGCTTGCTCAGCGATCCGCCTTGTTAGAAGATGAAAGGTCTTCTGAATGTCTCTTCGACAAACATGCATGTCGAAGAGGGAATCTGAAGATACGGTTAGTGTCTCTCTTGGGGTTCATTTTTTGAAGAAAAATGAACAGAGAAGCAGCAAAAAGAGAAGGTGGTAAAAGAACTTACTCTGTGGTGGACGGAGTTCATGCATGTCGAAGATAAGGGAAGCGGAAACGGTTAGAGTCTCTCTGGTTCTTTGACGTTCTTGTATGAAGAACGAAGAATAGAGATGATGGGGTTTCATCTCTGAATTTTGGGTTTTTCGCGGCGGAGAAGATGAGAGAGTTTCTCTCTAATTTTCGGAAGAGTGAATGAAAAGTGGTGAAGTGTTTGGTCATTTAGGGTTACGGAGTTGAAGATGAAGAGTTCTCTTGGAAGTCGGAGTCGCAACAGAGAAGTCGAGGAGTTGTCTCGATTGCCGCGTGATAATGAAGAAGACGAGGTGGAGTATGTGGACCGTCTTCTCATTCTGGTTGGGCCGTAATGGACCACGTCTTCACTTGTGGTCCATGAGCTGGAAAGTACCAGATCAGCATGAGGCTTCATTTTGGGCTGGTTCTGTGTCTTTTGGATCTCCTGATGGACTACAGTTTTGGGCTAGATTTGACCAGTCTTCTACTTCTTTTACCTGAAAGAGAAAGGTTGCTTTTGGGTCAAGGTTGCTTTCTTGTCTTTAAAAAAGAGAGTGATCGGATCATAAGGGGAGTGTGAGAAGAATTACCGAGAGGAGAGGAGAGCATAAGAGAGTGAGAGCTTTGTTCTTGATTGTGCTTCTTGATCTTGTAACTCAAAGGGTTGCATTTGTTCTTGTGGTTATAGTGGATCCATATCCGTAAGCATTAGCTCACCGAGATGTACCAAGGAAACATCTTTCTTGGGAACTCGTAAACCAAATTGTCTTTTGATCCTTATTCATCACACCTACACTAAAACATACACTCAATCTCATTAGCAAACAAAGATATAGAAGCAAGATTTCACAACAGCAATGATACATGTTTAAATATTGACAAGGAATTATATTTAACCATATACGTTGCTCATTGCATTGCTTTATACATGTTTGACTATAATGATCATTCTCTAACATGATGCATGGTTTACGCTTGCAGAATGGCTCAAGATAGTCGTCTGATTGCTGCCCAACTGTTGTCCATCGCTAGATGATAGATGTATCGGAGCTCTCAACTCAGCCTCTAACACCTCATCCTCACCTCTCCTCGAACCAACTGCGTCCAAGTTAAGGTCTAAATTGCCATCCCTGAGTTGATGACTCACTGCTTTGCTAGTAGAGGGACTCACCAACATTGTCCTGCTACCAAGGAACACATCCCAAACAGCGGCTGCGTTTTCATCCAGATTAAGAGAAGTAATACGAAGATCTGGCGTGTCGACAACAGTAGTCTCGGCATGCCCCTTACCCTTATCTTTCATGGGATGAAGTATACATGTTTCCAAAGCAAGTTTAACGGACATGTTAACGATGAAATACAGTAGTTACATGTAAAGTAATATGTAACGGGCAAGTGATATTGTAGAGGGACAAAATAATGTTTACATCTAATGAAAGTTTGCATATTATACTAATCAAGTTAGCAAATGTGTACAAGTGAGGTTTTGTTGTCGAATCTAACTGCTCTCTTGAAAGATAATCTGAATGATGTAAACAAAATTTAGTTTTAGTTATTATGAAAATTATTATTGTTATTTTAAAAGTATAGCACACGAATAGGCAACAAGTCAACAACAGAGGAGTTTCAAAATTTAAAAATCAAATAAATTCGGTTAAGTGATTAATAGGCAACAACTGATTGCAAGGCAGACTCATTCACTCCTCTGTCTTCAATTCATTTATCTCTAGAAGCAGTGTCTCTATACTAGGCCTGTTGTTTGGAATTTCCTGTGTACAGCTTATCCCAATTCTCGCCATTGCTATTGCCTCTACTTTATTGAACTCTTCATGTAGATATTCATCGATGAAACCACTATGTTCCCCATTTTCAGCTGCAATTCTGAGTGAACTAGTAAGCATGAGTTTGCCAGAGAGTATCTGGAGAATTATAACTCCAAAGGCAAAAATGTCTGTTTTCTCAGTGAATTTTCCGGTTGTGAAGTATTCCGGAGCTAAGTATCCCATTGCTGCACTTGTTTTCAGTGCTGAGAAAACCATATCGTCTGCTAGAAGGTTATGAAGACCTGAATCAGCTATTAACGGGTTGAGTTGCTCATCGAGTAGGATTTTCTCCACAGAGATGTTCCGGTGAACAATTGCAGGCTTCTTCTGTTGGTCACTTCCGTGTAAGTAAGCAAGACCTGAAAAATGTTTGTGTTAATTGCTTTTTGTTCCTGCAACTCAAAAAGCAATATTCAAATACTTTACCTTTTGCAATCCCTTTGATGATAGAGACTCTTGCAGGCCAATTAAGAACCTGATTCGTTTCATGTTCTTGTAGATCAAGAAAATTCGAGAGCTTTCCTTTTGGAGCAAAATCATAGATGAGGTAACACTCTCCTCTGCCTCTAGAACAGCAGAATCCGCGTAGCTTCACTAAGTTTTCGTATGACAGGGATGATAAAAGCTTCAAACCCTTCATGAATTCTACCTCTTCGTTCTTGCAACTGCTTATGTTGATGCTTCTTATAGCTACCAGAGAACCATCTCTGAGGATTCCTCTAAACACCGAGGTGAAGCTGTTTCTGCTCAATAAGTTAGCTTCCGAGAAGCATTGCGTTGCAGATTCAATGTCTTCTAAGTTGAACCTGAAACTACTATTAACAACAAATAGATGAGGCTCTTGTGAATATTCAGCTCCGTTTCTGCTATCCCCGAGCGGATCCCATTCTTTGGTGTAGGCAAGACTAACGAGTGGCGATGCACGGAAATCTTTTTGTTGATCTGTGCTGAGTCTTCCCTCAGACAACTCAGCTGTGTTATTAATCTTCTGCTTCCTTCTTCTGAAGCGAAAGAAGGTCAATAAACTGGCACCAATCAATGTTATAGCAACTGTAATCACGCTTGAAATCAGAGCAACTTGTGGGAGTTTTGATGAGGATTTATGGCAATGTATATGATTGCAATGCCTTTGACGATATACAGACTCGGAAATGTTGTGAAGTGTTGATTTATCAGTGTCTATTTCACCTGTTGGCTGCTTAAGCTGTTCGATATTAGCATTATCGAAAGCAGAACAAGCTCTCAAAGAAGGAAATTCTACGCCACATAAACCATTGTTGTTCTCAAACTGAAATCTCCCATTTAACCTCTTGAGACCTTCCACAAATTTTAAAAGACACCAAAAGAAAAGAGTCAAAAAAGAGAGAGAAAAACTTTGCAAAGACGTTTCAGGTAATCATTACTCACCAGGAGGAACAAAGCCAGAGAGAGTATTGTTGCGCAAGTCAAGAGTTTCCAATTGAGTAATGTTGGCTAGGGTTTTTGGGATTGAACCAAACAGATTGTTGAAGCTCAAATCAAGCCTGCTTAACATACTCAAGTTTCCCAAACTCCAAGGAATCTCTCCTCTTAGGTTGTTGTGTTGCAGAGACAACACATTTAGTTTCTTCAAGGATCCAATGTTCTTTGGTATCTCTCCTGTTAAACTGTTGCAGCAGAGATCCATAACTGCAACAAAAGGCAAACACAACCAGTAAAAACAAATTGATGATGCGTCAGTTTCACAAAGGATTGATGAAATACATGAAGAATTGAAAGATCTGTGCAGTGTTCTTTAAGGTAATCAGGACTGTTTATACATTTTAGAGCCAAACACCACTCGGTTAAGCCAAACTAAATCCCGCTTAATCTAAACCGGTTTAGAATCTATCGGTATAGTAAATTATTGTAAGGTACTAACCTTGCAAGCCAGCCATGGAGCCGATTTTCGCCGGAATCTCGCCGGAGAAGTTATTTACATTGAGATAAAGATCTGACAATTCAGTAAGATTTGAGATCTCTTGAGGTATTTCTCCAGAGAGACTATTGTAATGTAAGTAAAGACCTGACAAGCATTTGAGTTCTGCAACCGCCGGAGACAACTTTCCAGCAAGACATTTCCCTTGTAAGGATATGTTAGCGACTTTCAGGTGCTGATTACAGGCAATTCCTTCGAAGGATCCGTCGCATGGATCACCGTTAATCGTCCATGATCGGAGAAGCTTGTTTTCAGGGTCAAGCGACGCTTTAAGCTCCATTAATGCTTTCAGCTCGGCATTTCCTCGAACATTTGATGGAATTGACAGAAAGATTAAGAGAAGAACAAGTAACGTGGCACATAAGGTATCCATTAGAGCTTTCAGCACAACGTATCTCTCTCTCAATTAGCCTTCTAAGCACAAAAAGATGAAATTTTGACTAGAGCCCACGACTTCTTGTTAAAGTAAGTTCTTTTCTCTGTGTAGAATTCTTCTCTTTATTGACTTGAAAAGTAGTAAAAGAAGGAAATTTATAAAACAGAGTACCCTGTTTACTTCTGGGTTTGGGCTTGACTTTGCCTCAGAAGAGGAGAAGATAGAAACTTCAAAAGAGGGACCCAAGTTGAGAAAATCTAGGCTGTAGATTTAGTTGTCTGTTTTCTGGGATTTGGAAAAATCTATCTTCCAAACTCGTGAAATCGAAGTGTTTTTCTATAAGCAGCAGAGTATTTCTTGTTTTGGAGAGAAGATGGATAATAAAGAGCAGAGGCTTAGCTGGTGAAAAGAGGGAAGGCAACACAATGCATTGAATACTCTGTCTCTCTGTCTCTGTTAGAGAGATAGATAGAGACGTGTACTGCTTTTGAAAAGGAATGCTAAATTTTGACGACTTTTTTCGGTGATTTTAACAGTATTGTTCACATTTGTAACATGTAAAGATTTTAGGTCATTTACATGTAAAAACTAAAGTATCTAATTCGCATCTATATGAAGCTATAAAATTGGGAAAAGTGGTAGAGCAACTTTAATGTGAGAAAACGATCTAACAAGTGAAGTTGAAGTAGATATTTGGCCATTGGCACTTTGGCTTTGTAGTCATAAATTTTGGAATCATTTTGAGAATTGTTCTTCTTTGTCAACAGACAACACTTCATCACATTCTCTGCACTTTTGCCACGTGCGCTTGTTTACTCGTGTAATATTACACTTACACTAACACTTCACATATACGTGCATCTATTGTAGTCTTTAAATTCAAGTAGATTTTTGAATGAGAATTGTTGATAAAGAATCTTTTGTTTAGATCTATGTTTATTATAGTGGAATTTTGATATGATTACTATATTGTATTGAATACGGTTTATAAAAGTCAATGATAATATCGAGATTTAGAGGACAATCATTCCACTAGCATTTTTTATTAATGCTAATTAATTGTAAATTATAAAGTAAATTGATACTCCATTTTTTCATGTTATTTGTTATTCTATACTAAATTTTATGTTTTGTTTTAGTTGGTCTTTCTATTTTTAATGTAATATTTAATATAAAATAATTTCATTTGTTTATAATTAAATAATAATATATTAAATTATTTGAAATTTTAATAGTTAAATAAAAATATAAATAATTTACCTATTTTTTAAATATATAAAAAAAAAATCTATAATGATAACTAAACTAAAACAGAGAGATTACAAAATATGAGTGACTTGTTAAGAAATTGAAATTCTAATAAAATTATTTGGTATTGCCGCATTGGAAATTCTTTTGATGGGGACTACATTTCTACTTACTCTCTTTTTATATTTAAACCTTTTGAAATTGTGAAGGAAAAAAAACTTTCAGAATATTGAAGATGGAGGAAAGAAGACGTTAGAGATACTTTATTTCTCTTTTAATTAGTTTTCCCTTTAATTGACTGTCATGTCCACAACCTTCATCACTCTGTTAAATTGTTACTAAAAATGCATGGATTCCAAATAGAAAACTGAAAAGAAAAAGAGTTAAGTTGAAGCTGAGTTAAAGGGAGACTTGTTAACCAAAGAAAATATTGTGATGGAAAATTGTCAACGGGAGACGATAGATAGTTTTAAGCAGAAATGGAAACTCATTTTTTTTTAGTCAAACTCATATAATATAAAAACCTTACCAAGACTAAAGAAAAGTTTACAACATTAAATCATTGATTGACTCTCTAATACTACGAGTCAAAGCATCAATTTTATGATTTAAAGATCTCGGTATTACATGTAGAGAAACAGAGCAAAAAAGAGACTTTAACCTAACATAAATCTCCTGATAAAGTTGAAAAGTCACCCACTCTTATGCCTACATTATAATCTTGACCACATCTGCATAATCTGTCGCGAACTCTACTTTGATATTTGTAGGGACAGCATGGACTCCATAACCCAAAGTAAACCTTCCACTTCTGAATGCAACTCGGAAAGACCCTCCAAACTCCACGGGCACCCCTACATTCTCCCTCAATGAAGTATGGAAAAGAGGTCCAACCTAGTCTTAAATGGACAATCTGAACTCTTCCATGACCCATCTACAAAGCATCTATAACATGTGAATCTCAAATCATTAATAGATAGATAAGCCTATTTAGATCACGTTAGGGTTAGAGTCGGCAATGCAGGTTGTTGTGCGATGAGAAAATTACTTCTAGCATTTGTCCATTCTAACAAATTAGCTTCCGCTTGCAAATTTATATTTTTGGGAACTTTATG
Organism: Lepidium sativum; assembly: GCA_023374145.1. Lineage (NCBI taxonomy): Eukaryota > Viridiplantae > Streptophyta > Magnoliopsida > Brassicales > Brassicaceae > Lepidium > Lepidium sativum. Next base: position 101,133 of record JAKUCM010001766.1, read on the forward strand.
AGTACTTAAAAAGCAGTTATCATTACATGTTTTCCAAATATGTCATATAATCCATGAGAAAATCTTAACCTTTGTTTGGTCTTAAATGCGACAAAAAGATAGTCTAAATTATATCAAATAGAGTTACCAGGGAAAACGTCAACTATCAAAGGAATACACAAGAGAGGCCAAGTTTGTATTGCTGGTGGACATTCAAATAGGACATGATTAATTGTCTCCTCATCTGCACCACATCTGCTACATCTTGTATCACATTTAATGTCTCTATGTTTTAGATTATGCTTTATGGCAGTATACCCAGATAATGCTTGCCACATAAAATGTTTTATTTTATTAGGACAATCAATCTTCCAAATTTTTTCTTGTAATGCCTTTAAATTTGGCCCAAATTTCTCTACGGCTAGTAAAGAGATTTGTTCCTCAGTTTGATACACTGATTTTACTGTGTACTGACCAGTTTTAGTAAAATGTCATCCCCAATAATCAGGTCTCACCTAACGAGATAGAGCCATCCCCAAAATGAGTTGAACATAAATCGGAGAAAAATATTAATGCAATATAAACTTCCGCCATGCTCTGTTTCAAGAATCAATAAATTGGTCAACAGTAAGATTCGGATAAATATTTGGACCAATACCAATCACCGCTCTTTTGATGATGTTAGGGAGCCAAGTGTCTATCCAAACCTTTGTTGATCTCTCATCTCCCATTTTTCTAGTGTTCCCTTTGCTGACCAGTGACCTGCTAGAAGAGATACTTCGTCTCTCTCTC